>JAIGNY010002025.1:1275000-1285000 GCA_020152595.1 Chiridota heheva
ACAACAGTACTTTCAGTGTTTGTTGTTTATATTTTAAGAAAATGATTTTTTTTCTTTAACTTTTGGACGGACATTTTGTAAGAAACAACATGACTGCTCATAATGCCATAAACTTATCAATATTACATACAAACTTAAGGAGAAATATTTTATTTTTCATGTCCTGTTGACAGGACAGTGCAAACATATTAAAATGGGTTTCAGTCGTGTTGTATTTTAAATGATAGACATAAATTGTATCAGCACCCTAAGATATATGGGAGATCTGTCCGTCCAATAATCACTCAAAATATGATTTTACGTCATGATAACTCAGACCTCTGTCAGAGGAATCACGTGATTTTATCTTTCTATTAGATAACACATAATGATTAAACAATTGATATAAGATATTAAAATGATGAATGTTTTACATTTTATGAGCACTTTACATAAGTGTGGTGTTTCAGACCCCATTACTGTGAAACCTGCCATGTCATAGGCATATTTTGACTGACTTGGCCTAAATTTGACTTAAACAGAACATTAATTACATTTCATTGCATCCCAAATGTGGTCGGTCAATAAAAGGTTATCTGAGCATTTCAGTACTGCTTGTCAGATATGAAAGGCTCTAACTTACACTTACAAAGGTCAGTAGACAATCCTAATATTTAGAGTTAAAAAAGAATGCGAAACAACAAATTTTCAGTTAAAATCACAACCCAGTGTGTAGGGTCCCCACTACTATTCTACGTATAAATTATTGACTAAATTTAAGCGTTTTGTGCGAAATTAATTATGAAATAGGTCAGAAAATCCATTTTACATTGATTTACTGATAATCAATCGCGCACAACATGCGTGGTTTGCGTACGTACAGTTTCCCACACTGTGCCTACCTGTACCAGCACTGTAAAGTTCCCAGATGAATAAACAACTTTTCATACGCTGTAACAGTACAGTATATACACAGTATATGTGGTACATATAGCTTGTGTAGTGTTGATAGGGTTCACTACGTCACATTGTACTGAATGTACATACTTTAGAAGAATAAATGGCTTGTACAACTTGGCTAACGGTGACACCACATATGCATATTCCTGCGAGTCTTTCATGTAATTCCTTGGAAATTAAGTACCACTTTTTTAATGTTAGATACAATAGCCGGGATTTGCCTACCGAAAGTGAGGAGAAAAGTGAGGGTCTCATTTCTGTAGAAACGACTGAAGTTAGACTAGTGACATAACCACCTCAGATCAGATCCTTTGAAGTCTTTATGATTTCTATAAATTTATAGTAATTTTTAAACATAGGATATGTCGGGCAAGTTTCGTAATCTAGTAAAGTCAAAAACCTAAAAATTTTAGGAAAATATTTCAAATTGTAAAAAAATAGTTAAATTAAATTTTCTTCAAAATACATTAACAATTGTTAAGAATGTGAGGATGAGGACGCAACCTTCTACAGAAGATCTAAGTCATTTCTACACAGGTGAGACAGAACTTTTAAACTTGAATATCTCCTACAAGATATTGATATAGTTTCTTCCCCATTTTGTTTCTTTCGAATTTCTCTTCATATGAGATGAACTTGTTTGATCACTGGTTTCATTTGTGTAGAAACGACTAAAATCAGACTAGTTGTGACGGCATAGCTTCAAATTCCTCAGCGTCTTTATGTATTCTATTATAATTTGTCCTGCGATTTTATGGATTAAAAACCATTGCATATGTCAGGAAAGTAGTAAAACAGAATCTAGTAAGGGTAATTATAATTTACCACCTGAAGAAAGTTGGAGAAAAAATAATTCAAATAGTAGAAAAGTTAAACACATTTTTTTTTAAATACATAAACAATTGTTAAGAATGTGAGGATCGGGGGGCCAATCTTCCATAATAGACTTACTATACCGGCCATTTGTACACAGGTATACAGAGCTTTAAGCTTGAATATCTCCTTAAGGGAAGACATTTTTGAATGATTTTCTATATATATATATATATATATATATATATATATATATATATATATATATATATATATATATATATATATATATATATATATATATATATATATATATATATATATATATATATATATATATATATATATATATATATATATATATATATATATATATATATATATATATATATATATATATATATATATATATATATATATATATAAATATATATACATATATATATATATATATATATATATATATATATATATATATATATATATATATATATATATATATATATATATATATATATATATATATATATAAAACAAAATAGGAAAAAATGACAATGTCTCTAGCCAACAGATTATTCTAAAAACCAAATATTTCCTTCTTTATTGGTATGAAGTTAAATTACGCTAGAAGATATCAGCGATGATAGCTTGCACGTTAGCACATTTCAAAGAGCGCCAAAAATCGTACGCGTAAAATAGTAGGCGGAAAAGCGCGCAGAAAAAAAAACTGGCGCCAAAATGCGCTACGGCACGAAAACAAGAGAAGGACTTGTTTGAATTGCAATTCATGTTTAAAACTAAGAGCCACATCCATGGACTTAATAGAGACCTGTCTTATATTTCTCCTTTTTCTGTTTTTAAAGGAAATTTACCTCTGCATGCTCTTTAGTCCTTCTCTTGTTTTCCCAGCCTATAATCTAATTTTAGGGCCAGTTTTTTTTTTTTTTTTTGCGAGCCACTCCAAATTTCATTAGTAGGGCAACTTTGAAATGGGCTATGCAGGGCAAAACTTACTATTTTGACCCATCGTTATGACATAAACTGACGTGCCCTCTCCATCTTCTTTGTAAAAATTAAAAGGTGCCCTTTACACAGATTAAAAAGTGTTATCAAAATATATATAAGTCCCTTTATTCAGTTATTAGGCATATAATTGATCTCTTTATTGACAGAAGAAAGAAAGTAACACAAACATCAAGCAAAATATCACAAATTTCACTCGTTAAGCGCCTTAAATTTAAGTTCTGCCACTGACCCGCTGAAGACTGGGAGTGAATTTGGGCCATCTGGTCTAATTTTTTTTTTTTTAATAGGCGTACTGATATACCGAGTTACATTTATTCTCAGCAAGAAAATGATGGCATCTTGAATAGTAATCTAAGGACCCCTTATTTGCTTTTTCACATTATTTTAGACATTAAATATATTCGATTCATGACCAATGCAATTGGTTATTCATGATATATAAGTCTAAATCCTTCCGATTTCAAGACTTCAACACTTCAAGGCTATGATCTATCAATTTTCCAATTTTGTAAATTCTTTTATGTACCAAATTTTGAACAAAAATTTTTTGAATTTTTAAGCTGTAAATTAAAAAAAGGAAAATGGGTCACCGGAAATTTTTAGACCGATGAAAGTTTAGAACTTTTCCTGTGAGTGTATGGTGGTGGTAGTGGTGGTGGTGGTGGGCTTGGGGGTGGTGGTGGGCTTGGGGGGGGGGGGTGACCTTACAAAGCTATAATGCTTTGCTACATGCTTTGAAATTACGGCAGTGGGAAAGTGCCTTTCAGCCTCTCAAACCTGTACGCCCCCAGACAGCCAGAATCAAACATCTTCCGCCACCTCTGGACACTGCTGTTTCATGGTTTTTAGTACCGTTTTAAACCATTTAAGATTAGTTTACTGTCAATTGCATCTTTAAAAACGCCCAGCAAGAGCTATTTTCAATTAAAAATCAACAGTGATTAGAATTGTCAAAATATTGGGGATAAACATAAAAAAATGATTATTAAAGGCCACATAACATGCATGTTGAAAACAGAAATAAATGCTCAAGAGCGTAGACGGGATTTGGGGTGAAATGGGGAATTTTCCCCACTTTGTTT
The DNA here is from genome assembly GCA_020152595.1 of Chiridota heheva. Classification (NCBI taxonomy): domain Eukaryota; kingdom Metazoa; phylum Echinodermata; class Holothuroidea; order Apodida; family Chiridotidae; genus Chiridota; species Chiridota heheva. The sequence continues at coordinate 1,278,861 of JAIGNY010002025.1, forward strand.
CCATATTTACATCTTTTGTATGGTGATTTTTTGTAGTTTAGGTGTCTTTGTGCTACTCCCCCCCTCCCCCCCTCCCCCCCCCCCCCTTCCTCTCCTCCCACACACACACACACATACACGGTGGGCAAATCGGTGTTCAAGAGCTAATAATCTTGTTCTTGTTCATTGCCATCTGACCATAATGTTGTGAACGCTTCCGAAATTCTACCTCGGGGACAGCAGCATAACAGAGAAAACCAGCCCATTTGTGAAATTAAAAACAATAGAAACATGGGGTCTGGAGGTCGAGACCCTAAGATCTTCTACTAAAACTTGTACGTCTGTTTTGTGCTACTACTCGGCAGCCCGGAACCTGATGAAAAATAAAACGGGAAGGGCCTAAATGTTTCGATGCACGGACATCAACATTAGAATGGCTGGCGCTATATACATATTTAAAGGATTAATTTTGTAGAGCAAATTATATGGATGGTAGCGGGTATGGTAGTCCATGCATGGAATTTACCCTGCATTGTTGCATAGAGATGCCACAAAAGATCTGAAGGAGTGCAGTAGCGGTACCACGGAGAGGACTGGGGGACTCCTATTCATCCAAAACAGGGGATACAATGTGCAGATGTGGAGGGGGATAGGTGTACGTGGTTTCCCAATACCGACGCCATGGGGAAAGAAGAAGCTCGTTCCAGGCTTCTCGTCAAGATCCCAATACGTCCAAATTCAAGGAGAAAATGGCGAGGGTTACTTTCCCAATATGGGCTGTATACCACTGAGGGGTGATTTTATAGGTGTTGCTCAAATTGTTATTAATTTACAAATATGGAATACAAATGTTTTTACCAGCTGATTTTGGCCCAGACAATAATTTTTCAACTCATGGGAACCAAAAGTGCAGGAGTCGGACTCTACATATTTTTTCGGGGCCTGCTGACTGCGGGCACTCTTGGGCCCGGCTCGGGAAGTTTCCCGCTGCCACCCCCTCCCCCCTCACCCTCTCTCTCCCCCTTATAGTTACGCCACTGTCATATAGGCATGCATCGGTTATTACATCGCATGCTAATTACATACAATCATTTGCCGTGTTACCCTTCCATATTGGTTGTAATTTTTGTGGAATTCGTTACAATTAAAATGATGATAATAACAATATAAATTTAACCATTGAAAAACACACTGGTGAATTACCAAATATATAGATGCTTTTCAAGTACCCTTTTTGCTAATTCGCGGTCCGCGTTTGTTGTGAAAATGTCCCCCCCTTTTCCGCGATTTTCATAACGCTGATACGTACCAACGGTCTATGTTTAGTGTTACCGCCAGGGTAGGTGCCCGAAAAATTTTCAGAATATTGCCCGAATTTTCACAGAAATATTTTGTTGGGGGGGCTGCAGCCCCCCCCCCCTTCCCCCATTAGCGCCCCCACTTCCTACGCCTATGGTTACCAACTTCGTTGGCGAGGGGATAATAAGGCTGAAATTCATTTTCAGCGGCTAAAGGGAAACTATTACCTGATTACCTGATGTTCTAAGTCACAGCCAGAGGCTCGTGACCAGTTTACCCAAAAGGGTGGGAGTCATTTAAAGAAATGTATTGCCCTTACGGAATAAGTTATTTAAAGGATTAGTTCGGTGGTCAAGCAAGTTCATCTTATATGAAAGAGGACTTCAAACAAAACAAAATGGTAAAGAAATTACTTTCATTTCTTTGTCTCATGTGTTTAGAAATAACTGGTGTAGTAAGTCTACTGTGAAAGGTCAGCGTCGAGCAAGATTATCTTATATGAAAGAGAACTTTAGTAGAAACAAAATGGTTAAGAAAATACTTCAATATCTTATTCCGTTAAGGAGATGTTCAATTTTGTCTCATGTGTTTAGAAATTAATGTAGTAAGTTTATATTAAAAGGTTAGCGTCGATCTAATTTATATTATATGAAAGAGGACTTGAATAGAAACAAAATGGTAAAACAAATATGAAAAAGGGCTTTATTAGAAACAAAATATTTAGAAAATACTTTTCAATATCTTATTCCGTTAAGCGTAGTCAGCTAGGAGATATTCAAGTTTAAAGTTTTGTCTTATCTGTGTGGAAGCGAGTGGGGCACTTAGTCTTCAATAAAGGCTGGCGCCCTTATAGCCTCATTCTCACATACCTAATTGTTAATGAATTTTAAAAGAAAATGTTTAACTATTTCAATTATTTTTGCTCAAACGTTCTTCAGGTGGTAATTTATAATCATCCTTACTAAATTCTGTTTACTACTTTCCTGACATATCCAATGGCTTTTAAGCCACACATTTTCAGCAGTTCGGGAAAAATATGTGGAATGTCTAAACTAAGACTTTATTAAATACATGTGCTCTTCAACACAGGACAGTCGTTGACTCAACAATATTTCATGATTAATCAAAAATTTGCCTTAATGACTATACTTTCCAAATTACACGAAAAGTAGGAAATCAAATTTACCCTCATTTTCAAACTTCTAAAACGAAGTAGGAGACGAAGTAGGTTATGTAAAATTTGGATTAGAACAAATTTGAAAGTATTTCAAAATACCGACTGGAATTTGGTTGCCAATAAGAATCTTATAGTCTTGAATTTCCATTCGTAAATGTGCTCTTCTTAGAAATAGTTTTTTAAAGCATTACTGAGTTCAGTGGTCAAGCAAGTTGAGCTTTTATGAAAGACAACTTGAAAAGAAACAAGTTGGTGAAGATTTAGAAAGCATTCAAAAACCTTATTCCATTAAGGAGATATTCACGCTTAAAGCTCTGTCTATGTTTAAATGACTGGTACATTAAATTTAATATGTAAGGTTAGCGCCCTCATTTTCACATTCTTTACATTTTGAGGGAGCTGTTGCATTTCTGTTTCAGATTGGTAATGTGTTGCTTGTAGGAGGAGCTTGGGGTCTAAGGTTAAACCCAGGAACTTAAGTGTGGTTAACTTTAAGGATGCGATTGCCATTGAGCACGAGGTACGGGTTGGGGTGGAGGTTGTTGAAATGACAGAAGTGCATACAAACTTGTCTTGTCTTTGGAGAATTTAAAACCGTTATTGTTTCACCAGTCTTGCAACCGGTTAGAGGCTGAATTGGAGCCTATTTTCGACAAGAGGAAAGCTAAGGGAGGAGTAGAAGATTGTGAAGTTGTACGTGGATGGCACGTTTGGTGTTGGGGTCAAGGTTGTCCGCTATGTCGTTATTGCTCAGGTCGAAGCGAGTGGGGGAGAGTATGCTGCCCTGGGGGACGCCCTCTTCTTGGGGCTGGGTTGGAGGTGTGGCCAATAGAAATTTGGAATTGCCTGGTAGTTTTGAATAAATATGGGGAGGTGGCCTCCAAGGCGTAGATTATAATTACCCTTAATAGATTCTGTTTTACTTTCCTGACATGGTTTTTAAGCTACAAAATCGCAGGATAAAATATGATAAGAATAAATACAGACTGAGGAATCTGAAGCTGTGACATCACAGCCAATCTGATTTCAGTTGTTTTAACACAAATGATACCAAACATTAATCTTTAATATTTGCTTAACAGAATATGATTTTTGAATGCTTTCTTCACTATTTTGTTTCTTGAAGTCCTCTTTCACATAAGATGAACTTGCTTGACCACTGAACTAATCCTTTAACAGGGACACTATGTTTGATAACGATCAATTATTTTTCAGTGAGCAGTGTTTTTCTTTGTTCATTTATTTAAACTGACTGTATTAAGGAAATGGGAATGGCTGTTAAAACTCAGAAACTGTTGCATAGAAAACATCAAGAAATTTGTCCATCATTAAAGGAGACATAAAGCCTGACATAATCCTTATTTCATATAATAGAATTAAAAAGAACAAATTTTTCGTACCAAGTTTCATACCCCCTTAAGCAATCTTAAAACAATTTTTTTAGATATTAAAAACTTTAATTCTACCACAAAATAGTACTATGGGCGCCGCCATTTTGATTTCAAACTGAACATGCAGATGATGTCATCAGCCCAGCAGGATGTTGGAATGCTTTGTATTTCTTTATATTCTACCTCCAGATTTCTTGGTTATGAGAAAAAAAATCTTCTTATGTAAGAACTGTTGTTTTGTGTACACATAGAATTAATAAAACATTATGTTAAAACTTTGTGTCACATCATTTTGGAATAAAAACTGTAAACACATTTATAAAAAATACATCCAATTCCTTGTCCCTATTAAGGGATTTCATCACGTGACTCAACTGGACTACATTTTGCAGGGCAGCGACGTCGGTGCGTTTCACCCGTCTTCACACAGCTCAGTCACATCACACGTACAACAAACATACTACATGCTAACCTACTAGTACCAGTTCAGCGAATTTTATTAATTGCATTTTCTTTTGTTCGTTTCAGATTTTACTTCATATTTTTCTCACGTTGTATACGGGTATACGAAGAGTAACTTTAATGTTAACGCCAACTGATTGTTCGTTATATTCAGACACAGCCTACATACCTGATGTAAAGTGATCGCTGCAAACCCTAGTGTGAACCGTAGGTTGAAAGCCGTTGCGTCATACAGCAGAAACCCACTTCGAACGTCCATAAGGATCAGATGGAAATCAAAAAAATGTATTTTTATTCCCCCGCACACATCTATTAGTGCAACCAACGGCACAGCAATATTCCGGCAGAATCATTTTACAAAAACAATCTTATATAACAACATGCAAACGTATGTAGGTCTAATCAAGTGTACAGCAGACGAGTGTTCCTGCCCAACAAAATGGCGATGTAAACAAAGTCATGTAACCTTATGACGTCAGCTAAAATACCCTTATTGGGGAATTTATGTCATCATGCACAATATTTTAATACAGAATTGAACAAAATGGCAGCCTCCATGTGTCAACTGCAAACATGAATAACTTGAGATAAAAATACGATTTTGACTTGCTGTTTTTGGTTGTTGGTTAAGATTTGTATCCTCTATCATATGAAATAATGATTGTATCAGACTTGTCTCCTTTAATGATTTCATTTATTTGTAACAATTGTATGGATATTGCACAAAACTTACGGTGTGTTATGCATATAATTATATTCTATACTTTAAATTGCTAAACATGGATGAGATAAAATTTACATGATGAATATCACCAAATTAAATTTACTCTCATTTTCAAACTTTTGCAACTGAGGGTGATGTCTTAGATGACGGCAGCAGCAGCTGTCTTGTTGCCTTCCCGGGAATAGATGGAGGTGTGGTCTAAGAGTTGGTCTCCGACTTGAGTTGTGGAGGTTGATGAAGAGGCTGGGGTGGGTTTGGGGTTTGTGATGTATGGAGAGGCCCAGGTGGATGGAAGGGAGGGAGTGGCCCAGGGAGGAAAAGTGGGCCAGGAGAAGGTGCCAAGAGTGGCGGGGTTGATGCCGAGATGGTGGAGGTCGGGTTTGATGCGTAAGTTGAAGGGAGAGTATAGGGTTTTAGTCCTATCAAATAGGGTGGAGAAATTGGGGTACCTAATGAGGTTGTATACAGGGTGTTGGTGAGGGCTCTAAAAGCGTAGGAAAGGCTAAGCTTCCTACACCTTAGCAGAAAGGGGGGATCATTGGCTTCAACGTGAAGGCTAGTGATTGGGGAGGTCCTGTAGGCTCCTAGACAAAGCCTGAGGGCTTCATTTTGGATGGTGTTAATGTGGTTGAGGTACGAGTTGTGAGCGACACAGTAGACAATATTGCCATAGTCAAGCTTGGCACGAATGGTGAGCCTGAAAATTTTGAGGAGAGCATAGCGGTTCGCTCCCCAAGTGGTGTTGGAGAGCAGTCGGAGGATGTTGAGGGAGCTATTGCATTTTAGTTTCAGGTTGGTGATGTGTGGCTTGTAGGTGAGCTTAAGGTCTAGAGTTAGACCAAGGAACTTTGTGTTTTCAACTTTAGGGATGCGATTCCCATTGAGCACAAAGTTCGGGTTGGGGTGGAGGTTGTTGAAATGACAAAAGTGCATGCAGACTGTCTCGTCTTTGATAAGGGACCTACTTATACAATTGAACAAATGTATTATCTTTCCTGAATTGGCTACGCCTTATAGTGAGTACCGAACAGATGTAATTGTAAAGCTATAACTGGCTTGAAGATCTTTCCAAACTTTTGTTTTTTTTTCGTTTGAAAACCGGTCAAAT
>JAIGNY010002025.1:1290000-1320000 GCA_020152595.1 Chiridota heheva
GAACTGAAGGCCAGGGGGAAAGTTCCCCAAAACTTTCTCGAAAAATGACAAAAGTTTTGAAAATGAAAAGTGCCACTCAATTACTATCAAAGATGTAAGAATTGGAGGAAATTGCGCACACTTAAAAAAGAAAGTATTACAAAAGTGCCCCTTTCACAAAATGAAATGCCCCTTTTACTTTGCTGTTTTTGGGTTCACTAATTGTATCTACAGACTAGAGGGGGGGGACATATGTATATGACTTGGGAAGTGCTCTCAAGAGGTCGTAGCTCCCATCTTTCGAAAGCTTCCTACAAAGGCCCCTGTCCAGTGGTTTTGTGAAGTTCCAGTTCCTAATTGCATTATCTAAAGCAACGATATCTAAGTAATTTGAACAATGATTAAAAGGGTTAGTTCAGTGGTCAAACAAGTCTGTCTTATATGAAAGAGGAAACAAAAATTGTATTCCGTTAAGGAGATATCTAAGTTTAAAGTTTGGTGTCATTTGTGTACAAACGAATGAAATCAGACTAGCTGAGATGTCATAGCCTCAGATTCCTCAGTCTTTATGTATTCTATCATTTTTTGTCCTGCGATTGTGTGGCTTAAAAACCAAGGGATACGTCAGAAAGTAGTAAAACTGAATCTAGGAAAGTTATAATATACCACCTGAATAGAGTGCTAGGAAAAATAATTTGAATGGTCAAAAATTTAAGTAAACTTTCTTTAAAATACATTAACAATTGTTAAGAATGTGAGGATGAAGACGCCAACTTTCCATATTAGACTTACTACATTAATCATTTTCTACACAGATAAGACGGGAGTTTAAACTTGAATACCTCCTTAACGGAATAAGATATTTAAACGCTTTCTTCACCATTTTATTTCTTTTGAAGTCATCTTTCATATGCTTAGCCACTGAACTAATCCTTTAAAGCAATGATATCTAAGTGGAAACTGAGCAGCGGCGTCGCCAATTTCTGAATTTGGGTGCACATGCGAAGGGAAGAAGGAGTACTTATTATTCCGATATACTTTTTAAACATCTACAGGCTGATGACTCTTTAAATGGACATGATGGAACTTTGACTGTTCAAACAGGGACAGACAGGAAGTGAATGAAAACCGCGTTTGCACGCTTTTCTTCTTGAATAGTGTTTAGAGAACCAGACGGGGTGACTCTCCTGCAATCGGGACCCCCATTTAGTGTCCTCATCCGAGGGGCGGTGGGCAGCATCCAACCATTGTTCACTTCTCCTAAAGGCTGGATGAGGAGTAGGAGCTGCAGATGACGTACTTCCGCTTTGATGTTCGGCGTATCTGTCTGCATAGCTGTGAAAAATCGTGTATACCTGACTCCACTGAGTGCGTTTATGGAGTTATGCTCTCTTTCAAAACCAAAGAAACAATTTTATTCCTATTTCTTAGTATCGGATCACAATGATGAGATGTGGCTATCTTATCGGAAAAGAGTACGTCATATCAGCGAATTTCGAAGAATAGAAGTAGGTAAACTCCCTGGTAAGATATAGATTATACCGATTACGTAACAACAGATGAAAAATCAGCTTCAACGAAAACTTGTTTTCCTTGTGGTTTTATTATGGGAGTGCTTGCTAGACTTGAACTTTAGTACATACCGTGTCTAGCATATTCGTTTGCAGAAATTCAACATAAAACTTTGATGTTTACTTAATGAAACCTTAACTTTGTCAAATTTAATTAATTACTTTAATATGTATTTTATTGTTTTCTTTGGGCTACTCATTATATTTAATTAAACTTTCAAGATGTCCAAAGGGTATTTGAACAAAGGACACGCCTATGCAACGTAGCGAATTCAAACAAAGCAAAAAGCTATTCAAATCTGATACCATTGGATGTGACCAATTCAAATTGTTGCCAGATTGCCGAAGTGTTAACCCACTGTTTGTTGTCCACGCAAAGAGCGGATGTAGACTTTCAAAAGGGGCGTCTTTTACTGTCTGATTCGGAGAAAAGTATATTCCTCACAAATTCCCACACTTCAACCAGGAAGGTTACTTAAATAACAACGATACAACGAGTTTCCTTTAAAGGATTAGTTCAGAGGTCAATCAAGCTTATCTTATATGAAGAAGGACTTTAATAGAAACAAAATGGTGAAGAAACTATTTCAATGTCTTTTTCCGTTAAGAACAGCTTCTATTTTCAAAATGGATTTTATTGTCAAAATGGACTGGAATAAAGCCTTCACATTACCATTATACCCCTTTTAGGGGACTTAATAAACTCTGTACCAGAATAGCAAGCATAAATTATGTAAGCTATTCTGGTACAGAGTAGATTAAGTACCAAAAACGAAGTATAATGGTAATGTGAAGGCTTTTTTCCAGTCCATGTTGACAATAGAAATCCATTTTGAAAATAAAAGGTGTTTAAGGCGATATTCAAGTTTCAACTTCCGTCTTATCTGTGTGGAAGTGACTGGTGTAGTAAGTCTACCATGAAAGGTTGGCACCCTCATCCTCACATTCTTAACAATTGTTAATGTATTTAAAAAAAGAAAAAAAAGAAAGTATTTTAACTATTTTTCCTCGAACTTTCTTCAGATGGTAGATAATAATTACCCATTTACCGTCACTTGATTCGGTTTTACCAGTTCGCTACTTCACTGACAAATCCAATGGTTTTTAAGCCATAAAATATCGGGACAAATTATAGACATCACAACTAGGCTGATTCCAGTCGTTTATACACCAATGACACCAAACTGAAGCTTATAAACTTAAATATCTCCTTAACGAAATAAGATTTTTAAATGCTTTCTTCACCATTTTGTTTGTTTTGAAGTATTCTTTCAAATAAGACCAATCCTTTAAAAGGGCTATCAAAGGGGACTGTAAACCGGATATGGGGGTTGCATGCCCCAAAGATCTTCTCCTCATTAATATAGATGGAATGATACAACAAAGAAACTGGTAATTTCTTGAGTAGGTTACCTTTGACCTTTACATTATGCAACAAGAATCTGATGACGCTTATCCTTGTTTAAACCATGATGTATTTGTTTGCAATTAATCTTCTACTTTTTCTTCATGACTGTTCAAACTTCCAAAGGGCATTAGAAGAAAGAGCAAACATATTTACGTCAGTTGCATACACAGCAAACTTAGCAAAAACCGGTTGTTTAAAGGTTAGTTCAGCGCCGGGTCTTACACGTTCTTCTCACGTGAAACAGAAAAATCAAAATGGCGGAGAAAAATGCAAATATTTTATTCCGGTGACGAGATATTACAGTTTGAAAGTTATATGATATTTAGATCAAAATTATTTGAATAAGACTTAATTGTGACATCGGAAATTTCCGGCCAAAACTCAAAATTTGTGCAGATTTTATTTAGGAACTCGGCATGTTTTTTGGTAATCCTGCAGAAAGCAATCGGGCTTAGTACAAATTGTCGACTATTTCCTCAAAATGTCTGAAGTTTTGGCTAAAAATATCCGGCTTTTCCCTCAAAATTTCCAAAACATTTACTTCAAATTAGTCCGACATTCCACCCCCCCCCCGCCAAAAAAAAAAAAAAAAATTCTTAAGCCCTGCTTGTTTGCTCAATATTTCCGACATTCTCCTCGAAATTTTTGAACATGGTGCTTAATATATCTGACCTTTTGCTCAATATATCCGTATATGTGTGTGCGTGTGTATGTGTTGGGGTAACTTGGAGTCGGATTTTGTATGGCTTTGCTCCCAAGCCCCCAACCCCGTCCCACAAACACAAAAACAAAAGTTTAGGTGTACCACTGTATGTTTGTCTTTTTGCCCTCGATCATACGAGATAAGACATTTCTGACCATTGAGTTCACTCCGTTAGAAAACAAATGTCGATGTACAAGTCTTTGGGAATTTTGGAAATATACGTGGTTAACGAGGGAGCTGAATGCTTCCTGGGTTAACAATTCTGAAGGCAGGTGATGCGGATGAAAAGGCATTAATTCTCAGATCTCTCCTCAGACTCCGAAAAACAAAATAGATTATACGCACTGACTTTTTCTTTATCATCTTCGTTTTACCTTCAAAATTTGGTATAAATATGACCTTCCTTATTTGGACCCCTTCAGCTAAACGTTGAAGAGAGTACAATTGAACAAATTCATGTAAAGCGATTTATACACAAGAAGCTCTAGTTTATATATGATTCTTTGTTCAACTGGCTGGCAACCAGTGCAAACCTCACAGAACTGGATTAAGGTGTTAAAAAAAGGACAGAAAGATTCGATACTCACCTCGTCATGCCGACATATTTCTCAAATTGCTTTCCGGTAATATTAATCTTTTCTTCTGTAAAAAGGTAAAACTCAACATCCGGGTATTCTCTGGAATAGTTCGTGGCTATGAGGAAGGCTTCGTCCTTTTCCCGGTCGATAGCTTCCTCGTAAGAGCCACGGAATCACAATGTAATCTGTCCGATAATAATTATCCGCCAAAATCTCGTGTCTCATTTTGGGATCATCTTGAAGCGCTTTTTTATGTTAGGATTGCCAATAACTCTAATAGTAGTCCGTTTTCCTACATCTTCTTCAAATCCCCTTGAAGGGGCGGCGTTCATGCGTATGACGCAATCAGCATTGTCTATATCCGTCCCTGCCCCCTTCCCCGTTAGCTGACCTGAACTGGCCACAAGAGAGCATGTATTGCACCGAAGCTCCAAAGACTGTCGAGAAAATAAGAGAAGAGTAGGCTATAGGAAACGTGACGAATTGTATCAAATATAAACAACATTTTAAAAAGAATACTACAATGGAATTTAATTTTGTATGTATCTGATAGAGAAAATTTTAAGAAACTGATTAGTAAACCAGAACCAAAAGGTTTTGTGGTTCCGATACATTTTCATAAGCTGATTGATTTGCAAACTTTGTATTAACTGTCATGTCTTTGCATATCATGAAATATTTGTTCCAAGATATTTATTCATAAGCCACACCCACCATGCAGATCACTAAAAATGTTGACAACATTAGCATTTGCACAATAATTAAAAACATCATAGCAATTATGATGCAAAAGCAGGTGCTCATTTATCCTATTTCAAGAATTTGTCAGTAAGCCCCGCCTACTCATTAATATTCATGACATCGCTACCACAACATTAAAACATATGTACAGACCATGACCCATCTGTGTACGCCATACAGTATGGCATAAATCTGATATACCGTTCATGAGATACAGTATGGTGTTTACATCACTTAGCACTTTCACATTAAGCCACACATACCATGCATATTAATGATATATGTTGATAACATAAGCATGTACACAATAACCAACAATATTATCATTCCCAAAATAACGCAAAACGGACATATAGTTGCTCATTTATAACTTATTTGAAATTTTCACTTTAAGCCCCGCCCACTTATTAATATGCATGAAACAAGTACCAAAATACTAGATCATCATCATCATCATCATCGTCAGTTCCTTCTCCCTCTTGAGGAAACAGGGCCATAAATTCTCTTACACTTGCTTTCCTCCAGTGCTGTATCCCATTTCATTTCTTTTTCTTTATGCAAACAATAAACTTCTTTAAAATTCAACTTCTTGTAAGAAAATAAGATATTAATTTAGTGTTTTCACCAATTTGTTTATTTCATTTGCCTCTATCAAATATAATAAAATGAAATTTCAGGGAAATTATCCTTTAAAAATTTGCATTATAAACGAAGTCTTTAAAATGTAAAAAAAGGATCTCCTGAAAAATGAACAAAAACCAGTCCTTGCTATTGCAAATCTCTAAAATCACAGGTCTACATATAGTTCTTTGCAAGGTTCCTGTCGATTATACCAAAGCTACCTTTTTCGTTAAGATGGTGACGACAAAGGTGTAGAATTTGGGGGTCACATTCGAATTGAATTATCGGATCCGTTTATGCACTCATTTCCATAAGTATTCCTTCCCAAATATATCTGGCTCGAAATCATGGCTAGAAAAGATTAATCATGTTGGGAGACAAAGACATTTTTGAACAACTTATTACCTTAATGATTGAAGTACACCATCGCTACATATCAAATGTTTATCACCGTTACAATCATCAAAATCGCTATGCAGAAAGAATGAAATTGACAGTGCCTATATACTATTTGAATCGATAACTATCATTATAATTCCTTATCATCCTGTTGATCACGATGACGATATGATGGCAATCTTCATCAGTGCTACCACCACCATCCTCATAGTATCAACATCACTGCCATTCTCATTGTGTCCCCGCCACCATCCTCTTCATACCACCACTATACTACTGTCCCCATTGCATTACCACCATGGCCATCCTCGTTATATCACCACCAACATGCACCATCCGTATCATATAACCGTCACCACCCTCCTCCTGGTGCCTTCATTACCACCCTTCTCCTTGTATCATCACTACCACAATACCAACACCACTGCCATCATCATCGTATCACCACTGCTATCATCATCGTATCACCACTACCATCCTCATCGCTTCACCGCCACCATCTCCATCACATTCACCATCACCATCTTCGTCGCAACACCACCACCATCCTTATCGCATCAAGATTATACTCATCTTCATCGTCATTATAATCCTCACCTTATTTCCATGAATTGATACATATCCCGTCAAAGGCTTAAAATCATTTATCGTGAGGGTTTCCTCCGTTATGATCTTTTCGAGATACCTCGGTCTCGCCGGAGTTGTCCTGATTGGAACATTATATAAAACATTGTTTACTAAACTGTTCTTACTGCTCTCCGCGAATCCACTGTTGACTTCATATTTAGCACTTTGATTATGAAGAAAATAAAGCAAGCATAACGTCATCAGAATACACTGCCAGAACACCAGAAGTACGATAACATCCCGGATCTAGAATCAATAGATAGAAGAAAAAAATATTCAAAAAAACAATTTTAATCAATGGGTAATAAGCTAAATTGATTTACAATCCGAGTAAAAAACGCGAAGAAAGCAACAAATATTATCAAAATCGGTTAAAAATAGGCCATTTTACAGCTTTTTGAAGATTTTTTGTGCAAATATGCAAATTGTTGTGTTACTCTTGTGATGTATGGATGGAACAAAACCTCTATTTTCTATATGTAAATCCGTTGTTTTAACCCTCTGCTATTTCTCTTTAAAAAAGGGAATTTAATTTTGATGAAGAGAACTTGATTTTTACCAGCTCCCCCATCTGTCCCCATCTGACCCCAAAAAAAAAAAAAAAAAAAAAAAACCTCAAGCTGGAGAATGCATTTTGAACATTTCCAAGTTCTGAAATTAAAGGGATGAAAAATAAAGAAAAGCATTGCTGTTGACGTTTTTCCTGTTCATACATCACATTTTTTCAATATATTAAAACTTAAGTAAATATTACCTAAGTACCTTATATAGCATACATTGTACAATATGGGACCTCAGAGTGGGACAACTAGAAAATTACTTATAATAACTTATTGTTTTTCGGTCCTTCCTTCAAATGTTTAAAATGGGTGAAGTTGAATATAGTGAACAGGAAATTTTATATCATCATAAACCTTGACTCATCGAAATGTGAGCTTACCAGTCTAGATAGTTATTATGCAAATTATTACTTACCTTATACTTTAGTTTGGTGTCGCTGTGTGTTTTCATTGTATTCCTTAGTAATGTGACGTCAAAAAGGCCGAGATGTTATAAACATCTGAAAAGACAGAAGGAACATCCTTAACCAGACATGCCAGGATATACTGTGTAAAGGGTAAATGAGAAAAGCAACGTTTAAGGAAAGCTATCGTCCCATAAATAAATTTAGAAGTGAATGCTAACGTGCTGGTAACGTCACTTCCGGTTTCATTTTTTCTTAGGGATTGCGAGAAATCTGTGCTAGTATCAATAACACATGCACAGATGTAGGCCCAGGCCTATGTTCGGTCTGACGGATATGTGATCGATAACATCGTAGATTTCTCGCGATCAATAAGGAAAATTAAAAACCGGAAGTGGCGCTTTCAGCAGGCGGTGCTCACTTCTGAATTTATTTATGGGACGATACTTTCCAATACAAGAGATTGAGAAGAGGCATCGGACCATCTTTGTATTACTATCAGCCTCAAAGGAATATTCCCATGAATTTTTGTAAAATTTTAATTGAATGAGCTTACTTTTAGAGCCATTTGGTACAAAAATCAGGTTGATATCATATTCAGTTCAGGAGATATGGATTTTTAAAGGAATATTTCCATGGTTTTTTTTTTTTGCTTAAAATTTTATTTGAAAGAGCATACTTTTACAAAAATCAGTTTGGTATCATATTTCGTTCAGGAGATATGGACTTTTAAAGATTTCCTTATTGCGTTTTAAAGTTTTTGCACAGTATTATGAATTCGTGTTCGATGATGTCATAGAGGCAAATCCATTGCAAATGTGTATGTATTTCTTTGAACGTTAATTGGTTGTTTCTGTATGATTAGAAACAATTTTCCAAAAGATATTGAAGTAGGGTATATTTGGCAATGTATATAAATACCTAACTTTCATCAATTGATTTTTCTAGCAGGTTTTACTAATAAAAAGAAATGATAGATTTGAATGAAATACATAAACTTTGTGGGAGAATGTGATGTTATACTGAGCCTTTTCCTATTCGTTTATTGTCATTTTTGTAAACCTTAAAATTTAATTTCTCCTGGTAGGAATAACATATCAATATGATTTTGTACTAAATTGTTTCTAAAATTGCTCTCTTTCTTATGAAAGGTTACGAGAAAAAAAACAACAACATGGGAATATTACTTTAAAAGATACATTGTACAAGTTATAATATACAATTATAGATATAAAGGAATATGGCATGGATTTTCATGTGCATTTATATGATAAGACAGTCCGGTAGCATGCCTATTAATGGGAACATAAATGTTTCTAAAAATGGGAACATATTGCAACATGGATCCGCCATTTTGTGATATTTCCATGATCCTTTGCTATCCTAACGTTAAAACCTTATGCAATGTTACATATTTAAAATTTAAAATACGTCTGGGAAAAATATCTTTGCTAGGGGAAACATAAAACTCAAGAAAATACCTTCATTACTGTCATGGCTACAAATTTTCTACTCCATTTAAAATGTTCACCACGCCGTTTTCGAAATATTAGAAAAAATAGACACTAGAGCTAGGCTTTTAGGTGCGAAACGGCCATTTTGAAAATTCAAATGTTTTTCAACACAATGATTTTTAATATTTCAAGTACAGAAAATACAAACTACAACATTTTATCGCAACATCTGAACACTATGGATGCATGACTTCAATATTCTCATGTTAAAAATGTTCCTATTAACAGACATGCTTCCGAACTGATATAGGATTTTTCCGAAATCGGTAAAAGAATCATATTGACCTTATTACGTTTAGGAGTTAATTACATTTAAAATATTTCACCAATGTGTTGCAAAGTAACCAGTGTAATATACAGTGTGATTATTGCAGATCCAAAACAAGTTTATGTTTATATACCGTGGACATTTCTATTCTTCCATAAGGAAATGTTGTCTACTCCTGTCGGGAAACATGCATGGGGAAAAGAAGGACAATCTGAAGTATAACATGCAACATAAATTTGAGCTTTCCGCCGGATACGAGCTAGCAACCCCCCCCCCTTCTCCCCATCCTTCCTCCACACACACACATATATGACATGTCGGAACTGCTGTGACCAGCGTGCAGCCACACTTCAGGGAGTTGTGGTTATATCTGCCGGAATCATTAAAATTTGAATATCTCCTGGTAGGAATAACATATCAACATGATTCTTGTATTAAATTGTTTTTAAAAAAGATGGGAATATTCCTTTAATCTGTGTATAACCCTTATACTGAATAACATGAACGTTGTTATATTATATAGCCTAGGTTCATTTTTAGTCAATAAGGACAGAAGTGATGCAAAGTAATGGCGTGTGGAACAAAACACTTGATGACTAGCGTTAAACCATAAGCGGTAAAAATGTTTACATAAAATTGTCAGATAAAACATCCTACAGGCTTTAAGCACATAGGCAACTGTGTAAATAATAAGTGTTTCATATTATTATTATGACTGTTATATACACCTGTTGAACGGGAAATGTTAAATAGTGCTAGTCGGTATCACTTCTCGCTCTTCCGCCTTCCAAGCAGAGTGACTGGGAAAAACGAAACCTCCAACTAAACAAGCAGTAGCGGCGTCAGAATTTTGATGCGGGTGGAGGGAAGAAGGGGGGGGGGGAGGAGGGGAGGAAACGGGGAGGGTGGAAGCTTTGTAATGATGGCGATAATGTTCATTTAGTCATTCATATTTCAATACTAGGCATAGATCGGACAAAATTTGTCGCCCGTACCAATATTTTGTAGTGTAAGTGGTGGGGTAAGTGGGAGGACTGGGGGTAGTAAGTGGGAGGACTGGGGAGTAAGTGGGGGTGAGTGGGGGAGGGGTGAGTGGGGGAGGGGTAAGTGGGGGAGGGGTAAGTGGGGAGGGTAAGTGGGGAGGGGTAAGTGGGGAGGGGTAAGTGGGGAAGGGGTAAGTGGGGAGGGGTAAGTGGGGAGGGATAAGTGGGGGGAGGGGTAAGTGGGGAGGGGTAAGTGGGGAGGGGTAAGTGGGGAGGGTTAGTGGGGAGGGTAAGTGGGGAAGGGTAAGTGGGGGAGGGGAGAAAAGTGTCAATATTCCCTTACCAATTGCTTTCATTTCATTTAAAAGTCAGAGAGCAGTTTGCCGTCTAAATCAATTTACTTGAAATTTAAAGAAATTCTTCCTCGGGCAGTAACAAAAAAAAAAATCAATTTCCAACTGTAACTTTTTTTGTTATGCTGATTACAAAAAAGATGGCAATCCATTAAAGTATAATTGTTTCCATGTTATCACTTCGGCTCGTTTAAAAACAAAAAAACAAAAAACCCCATGTCGCATCATGTGCGTGACACAACATTGCGTTACTCCTGATCAACCCATCAACAAAGCAAGTATGCATTACATTACCAGCTGACCAGGCGCACCGAGGGGCTCAAGCTTGCATGAGGGTAATTGCACTGCAGTGCTTAGACAGACGCCATGGATTGCATTGGTCCGTAGAGCAGTGATCGCTAAAAGTCCAAAATATTGACGCTTGGGCACTGATCGTCCCAGATCCTCAATTTGATGCAACACAAACCAGGACTTCTGCAGATTAAGTAAGTAGGTTTGGTTTGGTTGGGTTTGTTGATGTTTAACAGCACCGCGACAGTCAAGAGTCAAATGTGCCAAGAGAGTGTTAATGAATTATGGTGTAAGAGTTAGGATAGTGAGGAGATGGAAAGTTTGTAAGGGAGATAAGGGGGAAAAGCAGAAAGAAATATACAACTTTTGGTGAAAAGAAAGGGGTATGTAAGGTTAGGTGTGGAAAGGGATGGGATGGGGAGTTAAATGTGGTGGAAGAGGTTGTTGTTGCTAAGGAAGTTGATGTTTGGAGAAGAGTCGTTTTCGAAAAGGTCTGAGATTGAGGATAGTGAGGAGAGAAGAGATCTGGTGTTCTGGTATATATAGGGAACAGATTATAAAGATATGCTTGATGGAGAGATCGGTGTTACAAGTGGGGCAGGGGAACCGGATAAGAAATGGGAATGAGTGAGAGAGGAGTGGCCGAGGCGGATGACAAGTAAAGAGGACTAAATTCACTTTAAATGAACTTAATCTAGAGGTTTATGTATATAGGTTCAATTGCATGGGGCCTGCCAGGGATAGGGGCAAACAACATGGTGTTATTATTCTTTCGTCAATTAAAAAAATCCCGTTTGGTTTGGTATGGTTGTGATTTAACGGGATATTGACAGCGTGGTAGAGAGAATAACCTAAATCGAAAGTAAGTTACGTAAGTATAAGGTAATGAAATAAAAGGGAACATAACAGAAAAACCCCACGAATAGTCGGCAAGACCTAATTTCCCGCTCTCCTCTACCGCCAGATAAGCATCCAAATATGAATCAATCGTGTTTTGTTGATTTGACAACCGAAGTATTTCCATGCAGATATTATTCAAGAGATTTATCATAAATTATCCAAGAAATCTGTTATAATATACGGGCTACAAAATACTTCTCCCAGAAGAGCAAAATTGAACTCTCAACACAGATCTCTTCTTAATGCTTATCCTGAACTGATGAATGTCAAAAGCTTTTTAATTCTGTAGAATCTAAAAAATGACGCAAGAAGAGATCAAGAATTAATATGAAGAGAATATAAGCTGCAAAACTGTCAAAACCTTCTTAAAAAGAAGAATAAATCTGTCCACAAATTCGATTAGATATTAACTCCCAATTCCTACTGTTCCGTCTCAAGTGGATTGATTAGATCCTAGTTAGTAAGTGTTTCAAATCGTGCCGATAAAGGTGTAATTTAGAATAAAATTTATCAAACGGGATGTCACAAGTTAGTATTTTTCATCTTCGCCATGGCGATCTTCGCCATGTAAGCTTTTAATGAGAAACAAATCGCACGTAAATCAATTGTATATGTCGAACTTCATCATTGGAACGTTGCACATATACCGCGGGAATATGGCTACTAAAATGACAGAGAACATGCATTTGGAAGCATGGTGCCTATGCCATTGTTATCAAAAGCACTTAAAAAACCCAAAATAATACTTTTATGCAAACATTATGTCGAGAAAACAGGGTTTTCATTGCATTCAAATTTGAAATGCAAACAACAAATGATGAACATTAAGCAGCCAGCATGAAGAACATACCAATCATGAACCAACAGAACGTCCAGTGTTTGTTGTTTTCCACGTCATCATAATTTCGTTCTCGAGAAACTACGGTGAAATTACTATAAACTGATAAACATATTAACTCGGACAATGACGCCTGTACCACGGAGCAACGGGCAGATGGGAACATAGCCCCACGGTATGAATAGGGGGGGGGGGGTCCGTCTCGTTTTTCAAAGCGTTGAAACTAAACAAAAACTTAAAAATTGTGTAAGTCTGAACTTATAGACATACCGGTTGTTAGACTAGAAAACCCTAATGTCATGCTATGAAAAATGACTGTTTTCGCCATACAAAATGTCATTGCTCTTCAGTAAGACCCTGCAGCCAACTCGACGGGCATGCGCATTATACCCGACTGTTTCTTCATTAAAAGTGCCCTCTCCTTGTGCTCGTCTTTGTACATGCATCTAGAGATTTAGTCAGTCCACCTGTTCATTCCACTGATGTTTCCTCGAAGCCGAGACCCCTAGCTGGGTTTTTTTTGTAGATTCTTGAATGACATAAAAAAATCAAGAAATACTGACCTTTTTCGAACTCCAAATTCTCCAAAATACCATTAGCTCACCAGCTGAGTGCAGACTTGCAGTCGAATGGTCAAATCACTTACATACCTATCAGTAGCAGCTTCTACTTTCTATGATAATGCCCAATCCGAAAGTTTTTATCAAGCAGCACCGTGACAAAATAGAATTACCTTTTAAATCGGCCAGATATTGACCATTCTATACGAATAAACCGAATAATGCATGACTCTTAAGAAGAAAATGTGTGAGGTATATACAGACGCAGTTATATATGAATATAATTGTATACCCATGATCCAGTTAAAAGTATGATTATATCGATCTCACAGGAATGCGTTTAAACAATGAATAGGGCAGTGGCATTTAGCCTGCCATATGACAGTGACAACAGCAAAAACTTGACTACGAAATGACATTCACATGTATGAACGGAAACAGAACAATGATGGTGAAAACATTAATAGGTCAATATGAACCTTGCAAAGTCTAACATTGGTAGTAAAGTTCCTTGGTCAAAATGCATATCAACACGTTGACACTCAGACACTGAATATAGAATAGTTCTAATTGGCCTACCATACAACTCGAGCGTTGCATGTCAACTGTTAAAAACTAGAACATTAGCACTATCTAGAGCGCATACCATACCTCCCCCACCATACCCCTACCCCCCACCCCGCCACCTACCCCCACCATACCCCTACCCCATCCCCACCCTACCCCCACACACACCCACCCTACACCCACCCTACCCCACCCTACACCCACCCCTACCCCCCATTGCAAGATCCCTATATACTTTGAGAGATCATTTTATCCCTATCATACCCAATATAATCTACCTCAGAAATCCTGAAGCCCACCGAGATTCATCCCCAAGTTTTGATCTGTAATTAACATTTGCAATCTGAACACTTGAAGATTATCTTCTGACTGGATGCAAGGCCATACTCTTGTTTTCAGTTTTATTCAAGTGAAGCATCATTGTTTGAGCTCTAAGATTCACATTCCATCATTTTCCATTCATACCAGAAACCATTTACTTCATTTTCATTGATTCCAGAGAACACTTCATGTAAGTCTCTTTTGAGTCCTGGAAATCGATTGTTTGGATCTTCATTCAGAGCACTAAGTCATTGTTCAGCACATTCCATTGGCAAGTTTCAGCTCAGTCTTGACAACCTTATACAATCTTGACAGATCTCATCCTAAAACATCCCCACCCCTCATTTTCTGCCCTTCCCCTGTTCAAATTAGTCCAATTTTTGTTGATCACTTCTTCCTGAAACAGTAACAAAACCACACACCAAATTTAATCATTCCAATCATCAGTTCTGGAGATATCGTGATGACAGACAAACAGACAGAGGCAAAAATACCCCCCACCCCCATTTCACCCTTCGCCTGTTCCAATATGTTTCAGATTCTAATCAGGCGAAAACATAACCTCCGTCCATCGGGGAGGGGTAGAAAGGCACTGAGCCAGTACCAAAAGTTCCCCTTGCAACCCCCATAATCCAGTATGACCTCCACCCGTCGCTGCCACACTATACACGTACGGTACTGGCAATCTTAAATCTGAAAGAATATCTGACCGATTGCTTACAATCAAAACATTTAATAACTCCTTAATTTGACCACAATGTTAACTACTTTGCGTTATGACTCCCTACAACCGACAACAGGAGTATATATGATAGGGTTCCTAAGTTTTGCGAGCCCGTAGCCGTTCCAACATTCAAAGAAAATTCTTCAGCTTCTCTGGAATAATCTAGATACTGTGATAAGAAAAGCCCAATCAGCTTTTATCTTTCAAAGAAACTTAAAGCAATTACTTTTGTATAATCATTAAACACTTAATTGTCAATTGTCTGTACCTTAAGTCACTTTTTTCTTCTTCTTATTAGTAATTGAACCTTAGATGTGCGCGTGTGTGGGGAGGGAGGGGGCTGTTGGGATTCTGTAGGGGGATTATAGGCTTAGTTTACATGTTATAATAACATGGTAGTATGATATGCCTATCATCTTGTATTATCTGTATGTACCATGATGTGGTGGGGGAAGGGTAAAGGGGGAAGGGGGGCGTGTTAGTCTATTCTATATGTATTTTTCCTGTATATATAAGTTTTCATTATCTTATGTTTCTTTATTTGTTTCTTTGTACAGGGGTCTGCTTTGTAAGAGCAACAGCTCGTTCAGACACCCACTAATCATCTTTTTATGTAAAGCTTTGTTGTTAAGTTCTCATGATTAGTGTGGAAATTAATTTAAAAAATGAAATAAAATTGTAGGTTTGTTCAGTAAATGTATGGATGATTAAAACAAAATATAGGGCTATTACAATTTATTACTACATTTGTTTGGGAGGCAATTTTTTTTTTTTACCTACGGGTCCGAGTATATAGTTGCAACTTTCAACAGAGCTACGTTCTTTTTTACATCTTTGCAAATTGCTTTAGATAAATCTCCGAAAGGTAAATGGTAATTATAAGAAGTCATTATTGCAATATTTAAATGGCTTAAGTCGATAAGACTGGTTGAAATATGAGCCCACATTATTCATGTTTGCAGTATCTAGGATGGCGACTGGCATATCAGCCCCGTCCCAACGTAAGAGCACCAACCCTACCAATTTTGTATCTCAGCACAACAATCTGGAGCTGGGGAGGGGAAGGTGTTGGGGGAGGTGTTGGGGGTGCAGATGGGATATATCATATCCACACAATTTATAGATCAGCAGCGCAGGATTCTATAATATATAGGGAAGATATTTGACACCGAAAGGGGAGGAGCCTAATTTTATTTTCGTCTCAACAAATCTAGAAAATATATGAGTCTCTTATGTCAAAAACTAGTTGTAAAGGGAGGGGGTCGTAAAATATTATTGGAAATTTTGGCAACATTTCCAGAAAATTGAAGAAATTTTACCCAACATGAAAAAAATTCCTCAAATATAAAGAAAATTTCCCGAAAACTTTCACCAAAATGAGACAAATTTCCCACAATTGAAATGAAATTTTTCGAAAAAGAAAAGAAATTGACAAAAACTTCTAAAATATGAACGAAATTTCCCGAGAATTGAAGACTTCCCGAGTCTGTTCTTTGCTCGATGTTGACGGTTCAGTTGACGATCTTAATTTATTATATCTTAATACATTCCTTTCATAGGGATATTTTTTCTGGGGAACCTCACCACTGGGGTAAATCACAGGGTGTGTGTGTGTGTGTGTGTGTGTGTAGGGGGCATCCCCAGTTAGTATGTTAAAGTAGTATGTTAAAAAAGGCTAGTATGTTAAAAAAAGGCTAGTATGTTAAAAAAGGCTGTGTGTTTTGATGTATAGTTATGAGATTATCCGACGGACATTACAATTCAAACAATTTGCATTTCGTAATGTTAGTCATAATTGGTAATAAATAATATGTATGTAATAATATAAATGTATATAATAATATACAATAATAATATGTGAAAAGTCTCACCAAGACTATTCGCTCAACTTTACCACATACAGTATATGATACCAATCACGTAATTTTTTTATATATATATTTGCATGGAGCATGTTTTTAAGACGTCCAAGAAGGTACTAGTACTATACTGTACAGTACATGTACTTCCTGAATATACTTCCTTGGGAAGTCAATACCGAGCGTAACAGGTCTCTGTCACGATTTTTGTATTAATTGAATCGAGGATATGGCAACATATGATTAATTGAATCAAGGACATGGCAAGCTGAAAATACACTTATTCCAATTCACTCATTTGGTCACAGTCAAACGGTTACAAAAGAAAAAGCCCTACAATAAAAGCTTCAAGTATCATATTTAAACAATCAATACAAAAATACTTACTTGGTACTGAAAAGCCTTTTTTTCCAAATCACATCTTTTTTGTTTCCCATTCAAAATCAAAGTTGCTTACAATATCATTGTTAACAGCATCACACTCAACCAAGTATCAACCATGTATATCGTATCAGTTATATCTTAGTTAACCTTTAACAGTGTACACGAGATTGACGCACTGATGAACCACACAATTCCGATTGCAGAAGGCCTTTAAACAAACCGAACAGTCCAAATTCTACACTTAACAGTACCAGATTTTGAATCCTGTTTAATGCTATGATGCGGGCCACTTGTAAGTAAGTGTTTGACTACAAATTAGGAATTGTCGGAATGCAACAGGTGTGTATAGACTATACGTCATCTTAGCCGTGCTAGTTTTACTATAACAGCGAATTCGTCTGATCTGGTAGATCTACAATGCATTTGTCTTTGCATGCATGCTGGTACGATTTAATCCAAAAACGAGTCTCAGTTTTATTTTTAAATATGATAGCATTAAACTAACAGGACTCTTTCTGCAGGTTTTTCTTCAGTGGAAAAGTTTATGTTCACTAAAAGCATATGAAAACACCGCCATCATAATAGTCAACAAACTTTGCAATGGTTTGAGACGGGATGAAGGGAAGGAAATGATTAATGGGGAGAGGAGGGAAGAGGTCGAAAACACCAATGATCTACAAAAGTTGATGCAAAGGCTTTCCCAGCCTGCAATTCCACCTGGGACACACGTAGGGCTATTCAGGGGGGGGGAACTTTTATATGTGAGGAGGTATATATATATACATGTGCCACCGGAGCAGTTGCCTTTTTTCAGAATTTTCGTAGTGCAGGTATCAAAAATCTAATCTCTCGTACTGCTGGTTTCAAAAAATTGCATATTTTCATACTGCAGGTATCAAAAATCACTTATTTTCGTACTGCAGGTATCAAAATCGTAAACTGTCATACTGCAGTTACCAAAAAACTCTCATACTGCAGTCCAATTTTTTTAAATTTGGGGGGAAGGGGCACATACCTACCACTTTAGCTTGGAAGTGCCGCCCCCCACCCCCAATATGGGTAATATAATATTTTTGCATGTGGTATCATTGGTTTCGTATGGGTCCTAAATGGGTTTTGTATGGGTCCTAAATGGGTTTTGTATGGGTCCTAAATGGGTTTGAAAACATTATATGGACTATCGAATGCCATAGATGGGTCTCAGATGGGCACAGCCTGGCGCCGCGACCAGGGCTTGTGGGGTATCACCCCTCCTCCCTTAATATTTTAGAATGAAGAAAAATTCGGGCAAAAAGTGTAAATTCTTGAAGAAAATTCCGAAAACTTTTATCAAACTTCCCAATTTTTCCGATAACATGGTCTTAAATTACCCAATTTTTTTCAAATCCGCTTCTAAATTTTCCCGATTTTTCCAAATCATGATCTTAATTTCTGCCGTTTCCGAACCAGATTATAAAATTTCGGAAATGTTGTTCAAATAAACTTTACATTTTCAAAATTAAATTGTCGGTTTTTCGATGTTTCAAAATAATTGCATAAATTTAAGAGTATTCCAAAAAATGATATTACCTTTCCCATTTATTTCAATCGTTATCTTAAACATGTTAAACTTCCTAATTCATTTCGAAGAATGATATTAAATTTCGTAATTTATCCGAAACATTACCGTTTTTTGTCGAGAAATAAATGATCTTAAGCTTTCAGTATTCCGGAACTTTAATCCTGATTGTTCAACTTTGTCATCATATATGTACAGATGTAGAGGTGGATCTGGGAATTTTTAAAGGGAGGGGTGTTGACAAGAACAAGGGCGTGATAGCCCGCGAATAATGACCAGTGCTGTCACTATAGGTGGGAAGGGGGAGGGGTACAGCAGCAGCGTAGGAATAGAGGCATGGGGCGACATTCTACCCCGGCCGGATTTTTTTCTTAAGAAAATGAGCTAAAGAAATTGAAATGATGCCAAACAAATAAAAAAATTCTGAAAAATGTATGGATACTTTTTCTAAACGAGAAACCCAAACGTTTTGAGGTTCCGACGGGAAATATGAATTTTAAGTTTGAAAAATGTTAGTAAATGTTATAACACAATGGGCTCAACGTTACATTGACAAGCAAATAACTTAGTCCTCATAAGAAAAGGAATTTCACAATTAATTAAATGCAACCATTATTATCCCATTTACCTGTACACACTGGCTAACAACATAATTATTTCAATTATGAAACAAAATAGACATACGGTTGTTAAAATATTGAGCAATTTAAGATTTTAACATTAAGTCCCGCCTACTCATTTATATGCATGACATCGCCACCAAAAACAATAGGGCACACTGCAGACCATGGGCTGTTTGTGCACCACATATGAACTGAATCCCATGTATATTTCTTGATATACTATGTTTACAAGCTCTTTTCAACAAAATCATGTTAAGCTTCGCCCACTATGCATATCAATGAAATTCAACATGTTTGTACCATGAACATGTAGACACTAGCTAACAACATAGGTACACTAAATATGAAACAAAACAGACATGTGATTCTTTAAATATGAACCTTTAAGATTTTAACGTTAAGCCCCGTCTACTGATTAATATGCAAGACATCAACACCCAAAAATAATAGGGCACATTTGCGGACCATGGGCTATCGTGTTTACGAGCTAGCGACACACACACACACACACACACGCACATACATACATACACACACACACACCATCATGGCCGTATAGGTTCCTGATGCTGATCGCATCGGAACTAAAAAATGGTTAGTTTTCGGAATATTTATTACATTTTCAACAATAAAAAACCCCAATTTTGTTTTGGTTTATTTGCTCGAAATTTCTTCAAACCAACAAATTGACTATTTTTCTGCGAAATATTTGGAAAATTCGGGTAAAAAGTTCTGCTTTTTGCAAATTCCACTAATTTTGTTCAATTGTTCGAACTACATTGCCGGGTGTGAGGGTCTTCGAGCAGGGAGCAATGGCAACTCCCTGCTT
Organism: Chiridota heheva; assembly: GCA_020152595.1. NCBI lineage: Eukaryota > Metazoa > Echinodermata > Holothuroidea > Apodida > Chiridotidae > Chiridota > Chiridota heheva. The sequence continues at coordinate 1,310,164 of JAIGNY010002025.1, forward strand.
CGAGATGCCTTGCATGACAACACCGCACATGTGGACAGAATGTGCCCTTATTGGCAATATCACATAAAATTGGGACATGTTGATAACAAATTTTCAGAAAATTTAGAGAAAGTGGGTGATATAGGCCAAAGCCGTGGCCAGCGTGGGGCATGGGGCCGTGTTCAGGGGCCCGCTTAATGGCCCTTGTTGGGTCCCGAAGTCCTGATAGGGGTTGACGGGGAAAACCTCCCGGAAGCTCTGCGATTTGGGGCATTTTGTAGGTAAAAAATGTTCCATTTTTATAACATATTTTCTATTTTCATTATACTTTTTCCCACGCCATCCACTCTGCACACCACTGGCGACTGGAAAAAATGAGAAGAGAATAACTTGCTCTGGGGTTTGATATAAAACATAATTTACCTAAACAGGAAAATTGAACTGCAAATTGGAAAAAATCAAATTGAAAAATTGAAGTAAAACTAAAGAAAAATTAGGTAAAATAAAGTAAAATTTGATGAAATTATAATTATTTGTTATTAGGTAAAAGTAAAGAAATTGGAAAAAATTCCCGAAAATGACGGAAATTGGTAGATTTTAATTTTTTCAAAAGCATTTGATACTATTAACCACAATATTTTGTTCAAGAAGTTATATAATTATGGTGCACGTGGCATAGCTAATGACTGGTTCAAGAGTTATCTAAATAAACGTTTGCAATTTGTGACGAATAATAACTCTAATTCATAACGTGTAAAATGGACAAAGGAGTTTCACAATTAGGTTCAATATTGGGACCACTGTTATTTATACTCGTAACATTAATTCAAACAAATTCAATTACATTCTTTCAGTGCTGATGGCACAAATGAGAGAGAGAAAGGAGAGAGGGAGAGAGAGAAGAGAGAGGGAGGAAGAAGAGAGAGAGGAGAGGGAGAGAGAGGAGAGGGAGAGAGAGAGGGAGAGAGAGGAGGGAGAAAGAGAGAGAGAGAGGAGAGGGAGGGAGAGAGAGAGAGAGAGAGAGGGAGAGAGAGGGAGAGAGGGAGAAAGAGAGAGGGAGAGAGAGGAGAGGGAGAGGAGGAGAGAGAGAGAGAGGGGAGAGAGAGAGGAGAGAGAGAGAGAGAGAGAGAGAGAGAGAGAGAGAGAGAGAGAGAGAGAGAGAGAGAGAGAGGAGAGAGGGAGGGAGAGGGAGAGAGGGAGAGAGAGGAGGGGAGAAGAGAGAGAGAGGAGAGAGAGAGAGAGAGAGAGAGAGAGAGAGAGAGAGAGAGAGAGAGAGAGAGAGGGAGAGAGAGAGAGAGAGAGAGAGGATCACAGAATTAAACATGCTTTGAATATTCCTTCCTCAGAAGTCTCTAAAATATGCTCTTAATTCAATGCAAAGAAATTATCCTTAAATGTGAAGAAAAAAAAAAAAAAAACAAATCTGTCGATCCTTCTAAGTTTTTTGTTACTCTTAATAATCAAAAAGTATATTCACAAGCACACAATTCTTAGGGATTCATATTGACAATAAATTAAATTGGAAAGAGCACATTTCAACCATTACTAAACGAGTGGCCAAAAATGAAGGTATTTTAAGTCGCCTCAGGCATTTTCTCCCTGGTAATAATACTTTACTTTTGTTGTACGATGCCCTTCATTAATTTTCGATTCTTAATATAATATACTTTCATGGAGAAAATTCTGCTTGTTCTACTTGAAAGATTATCTCTTCTTCATTAACGTATTGTTAGTTATTTCAAAAGCCCATTATCAAGCTCACTCTCACACCCATTATCAAGTTCACTCTCAACCTTTATTTCAGTATTTAAGAATGTTAACCTTAAATCACCTATATAATTACAATCTTTTGATCTTTGTTTACCAGAATAACATCACAACCTTTTACCAGCCTGTTTTCAAACATTTTCATGCTAAATAAGTATTCAACATGTTGAAACAGATTTCCAGATAATTATCGTTAAATCATTTGATATGTGTACCTCCAATGTATCACTTTATAATACCTTTCATTGACCTTTTTCCCCCTTTTTTTTTGTATACAATTTATCATTAGCAGGCGCACACAATGTATCAACAAGTGACACTTGAGCACGTACGTACGTTAGTCCATTCGTATTACGCAAAACAATATCAAACAAGTGCATAGCATCGGTGGCACGTACGTAGTTTGGATGGGAGACCAAATCAAAGTAATGCTAATGAATGCTAATGATGATAATTAATTCAACGAACACCCAAACAACATAGGAAAATCGGAGAAAATACCATTGTCCTGAACTCAAACATATATGATATACATAAGATCAATGGCCTCTTGTAAATCTGGCTTGGCATATCTTTACTATGGATTTTTGGGTGCGTTCCTCCCCCCTCCCCTCCCCCTCCTGAAAAAAGGCTATGCGTTAGCTTAGCTAACGTATTAAAATTTCCATCTCACAACCGTATGAAACTCAAGTTGATCATCAATTTTTGGGAGACCAGTCATTGGATTTACCACCACTGGTCTTGAAATTTCGCCAAGTGGTCTCCAATCTTGGTTCCAACTAGTATGTTAAAAGAGGCCCTGATACAAGGGCACATTTTAGGTCAGATTGGGGCACCTTACCACCAAAGGCGGAATGAACAACCATGGCACCCCACCCTCTGGATCCGCCTCTGGCCATTTATTTTTATTCAAATCATGACCTCAAATTTCATTCGAAAATTTTGAAGAAAAAACACACACACAGCCCCCCCAAAAAAAAAACAAAAAAAAAAACACACACACACAAAGAGACCGCAGCCTGCAGCCCTGCGCCTCATCTTTATGCCACGTTCCAAACACTTCAAAATACATAACTTGGAACTGGAAATATTAATATGTAGGCCTATATGAAAGCCATGTTTACCTAAAATTTGGGCACTTTAAAAAATAAGAAATAAACGGGCAAATTTAGTGTGAGCGTTTGCGACGCCGCTGAATGGGCAAACTGGGATATAGTATATTAAGGCTTCCTTAACCTTGGCCGCAGAAGCCCAGAAACGAGTGGATGTGGCTGTACTGGTAAATACTGGTAAATCGTTTCAGCATATATCAGTATATTGGTCTTAGATGGAACAACTGACCACAATGGTTCGAACTATAAAGAATAACTCTAGATACACAAACATTCAGCAATTATATATGCGTCAAGTTAACATCTCTATTATGTCAGAGAAGTAAAGAAATCAAAGTCATGCAAAATAGGAAAATTCCAGTCTTTTTGCATTATGTTTTACAATTGGTTTATTTTAAGCCGAAAATAAAACAACTTTACTTCATTTATATATTCAAACACCAAACCTACCTTTTGAAGGAATATTTCCATGGCTTTTTGTAAAACTTTATTTGAAAGAGAATAGAGCCATTTGGTACAAAAATCAGGTTGATTTCATAATCCGTTCAGGAGATATGGATTTTTAAAGATTTCCCGATGGCATTTTAAAGTTTTTGTACAGTATGATGAATTCGTCTTCGATGAATTCATAGACATTTTTAAATTGTTTATATCAGCAGAAAAGATGGGGCGCGAAGGCGAGATCTGATTGAGTTGAGAAATGTGAGGAAATGCTCCATGGTAAACATCAGCCCAGCAACGAAGACGTCACTCAGCTGTCACCAAAGTTATTTGAGCCCCTCTACCGTGGAGGGAAGGGGGGGGGGGGAGGGTGTAGCAATCCAAACGGGGTACAACTATAGAACACAGGTTCACTTCGAAGTATACACCTGGCTTCCAGCAGCGAAGTCACACTCCATTGACACAATTATCATCAAACATGAATATGCATCGTTCTTTAATTAGAATTAGTAGGCCTACAATCCGCGCGACCGCGCTGCCCAGCCGGGGATATACCATATTTTTAACTTAAAATATGTAAAAATTCTTCACATAAATATGCATCGTTTTTTAATTAACATAGAAGGCTAAATCCTTGCGAATTCGCTGCCCCAGCCAGGGATACTGTACTGTATTGGAGCCATATGGCGTTGGCGTATCCTCGGTTGGCGTTTATGTCCTCTTGATGGATTTTTGCCGACTTAACCAATTCAGATTCAGATATGATTAAAGCAGGGTGTTATTTGGACTTCTTTATAATTTGTAAGGTTAAATCATTCACGTCGGAAGTTCGCGAATCGGGGGATATCTTTCGAGAGTGAATCTGCATTCTATATCCAAAGTACATATTTTACTTACCAGTTTCAGCCCATGAAATGGCGAAGAGGCGAACGACTTATTTCTTGACTCTTGAGTAATTTTTCAGGAAAAGTCGCTGCTGCCATCCTGTACAAAATGATCAGATTTTTTTACAACCAATTTAAGCGTTCTCAAAGATGGTTTACGATTGTCATGATCCGTGCACGTTATTAAAAATAAATAGACAGAAGTTTATATTTAATTAAAACAGACTTGTCGTTTGGAAATGGCAAATCAAACATTGCCAGAGCCTTTCATTGAACAACAATCTCATCAGGTGATAACAGAACGCACAAATACGTCATGAATGAATTGTCACATCACAGACCTGAAGACCACATCAAACTGCTGTCGTCACATGTTCAGCATTTGCTCTTCAAATTTATGCTGGTACCGGTACATACACGTATACTAGATAGCAGGTCCTTTGTATACATACGCTGTTTGGCTAAATAGATTTAACAACATAACATAGCTGACCGTAATTCTAGGGACTATGTTTGACAAAATGAAATGCTTTTCATGGTTGGCGTGTTAATTCTGGTGACATCTACGAACTGAGGATGGCCAAACATTTTGTCAGCTGCAACTTTAAGTATGTCATCAGTGTACATTATCCAGTGCATGTAGATCTGCTGTAAAATCCCACTTAGGAATTTGACAACCACATTTAGCCTTTGTACTGCGAACTAAAGCACTCAACCGTAATGAGCTAGGACACCCATTGTATCAGGCCTAACAATTGATTGATTAACACGGTTTAGTCGCTTACGTGTTCATAGTTCTATTCCTGCGTTGCACATGTTGGTACCACATACCAAAGAGCTTGTGTGGAAGCTCTTTGCACATACGTAAGTGTATTTGTAAAAGCCTGCTGTTACTGTTTGACGTAAATCTGAATTTGCATTTGTTAATGGTCGAAATATTGCAGATTCTGCATGTGCGCACAGTGCTGTAGTAAACGGTTTGAATCATTTGTAAAATAAATAAAAATTGCCCCCTAATCATGTTTTGCTTTAACTAAAACATCTTACAGCCTCCAATAACGTTCCTCATAAACCAACATCAAATATACTGAATATAGGCAGAATAGCATTGGCGATACGTATAATAACTGTAATAACAGGACAAGGGGCAGAAATCCAATGAGGACACTTTCTTCAAGTTTGTTTAAGATTTCTAATGAGGATCTCAACCAAGAAAAAAGTCTTTAGTTCCATGTCAGGGGTGGCGGAAGATATTTAAATCGGGAGGGGAAACACAAGACTTAATGGCCATTATTTCGACTGACATATTTTGAAAGCATTGCACGGTCTCGGGGGAGGGGGAACTTCATACTAAAAGTGGTAGGGGTGTGCAGCCCACCAACCGAAAAAACATACCCGCAGTATGATATATTTTTTGGTAATTGCAGTATGAAATTATACAATTTTGATACCCGCAGTACGTATGAAAGAAGTCAATTTGTATTCTGCTGTATGAGTACTCAACGAAAATATAAAACATTGTAAAAATGGACCAGCGGTACAAAATTAACACAATAAAACCTAATTTCTGGGAATTGCACTACGAAAATGATGAAAAAGACAAACAAATTTTTTACCAAAAAAAAGAAGACACCTGCACTACGAAAATGATGCAAAAAAAGGCACCTGCTCGGGCGGCACATATACCTCACATATGAAAGTGCACCCCCCTCCCCCTCCCCCGGGTGCACGGTATGACAGCATTATAACTTTAGCCTTATGTGCCCCCAATTTTACCGGAAAATTCATAAACATTTATCGGTCAGAAAAGTAATGTTGAACTTTTTCTTTTTCTTTAATTTGCAGCTACAAACATTTGTAAATTTTGGACTGTTAGATTAAATATTTAAGACCAAAATGCGGAGAAATGAGAAAAATCCCTACTAAGATCTACAAAATTGGAAAATTTATAGATCATAATTATAAAAAATCGAATTTACATAACGAAAAGTCAATTATTGATCATGATTCGGAATATTCAAAGGATTAGTTCAGGGGTCGAAAGAGGACCTCGAAAGAAACCGTGAAAGAAGCATTCAAAAATCTTATTCCGTTAATGAGATATCAAGTTTAAATAAGCTAGGCTATCATCTGTGTAGAAACGACATAAATCAGACTAGTTGTGATATCATAGCCTCAGTCTTTATGTATTATATCATATTTTGTCCAGCGATTTTGTGGCTTTAAAACCATGGGATATGTCAAAAATTAGTAAAACTGAATCTAGGAAGGGTACTGGTATCTATAATATACCACTTGACATGCCTGAAGAAAGTTCAAAGAAAATTAATTTAAATTGTGAAAAAAATTGAATAAACTTTCTTTAAAATACATTAACAATTGTTAGGAATGTGAGGATGAAGACGCCAACTTTCCATATCAGACTTACTACACCATTCATTTCTACAGAGCTTTAAACTTGAATATCTCCTTAATCAGTTAATGGAATAAGAATTCTAAACGCTTTCTTTACCATTTTTCTTTTGAGTTCCTCTTTCATATAAGATAGACATCCCCGACCATGTCGTCCTGCCGTCACTAAACTAATCATTTTACTGCCCCAAACTGCCAAAATGTACCAATGTGAAATTCAAATAAGTGTTCTTAAAATGGTTTAGGAGGTTTTCATCATTTTCTCCTTTGTATAAAATTAATTGAGCTCGGTATATTGGTTTGATTACATTTTGACATGATTCAAAATCAAGTCTGCAGAATCCAATTTCACACTCAGCAGCTCAGTCTTCTGCGTGTCAGTGGCCAGGTGGCAAGGACCTTCCCCCCCCCCTCCTATCCCCTATATACATATAAATTAATACCTTCATGAAATAAGTTGACATCTCCATCGCATGTGGTCCTTTTGGCGCTCTATACAATAATGAAGGTCTTACCAATTTATTTTTCCTGCATATCTTTTCTTTGGAAAATCCTCTTCAATTTTCGAGAAATTTCTTTCATTTTCGGAAAATTTCCTTCAATTTTGGGGAATTTTTTTCTTCAATCGTCAGAAAATTTCCTCTATCTTGGGAAAATTTTCGTGAAATGTCTTTCATTTTCGTGAAATTTGCTTCAAGTTTGGGGACATTTTTTAATCATTGGGGAATTTTCTTCAAGTTTCGTTAAATTTCTACAATTTCCAGGAATTTTATTTTATTTTGGGAAAATTTTCGTGAAATTTCCTTCATTTTGTAAAATTTGCTTCAATTTTCGTGAAATTTCTTTCATTTTGTCGTAAGTTTTTTCAGTTTTTGGGAAGTTTTTTTGAATTTTTGGGAAATTTCATTCTTTTTTATGGATTTGCTAGCTCCTAGATTGATTTTAAGCAATTTCTTAAACGGTGCCATCTAAACCATGTAAACGGTGAATGCCAATTTAGATGTGCCCATAATAAGCATTTTTTGAGAGGCGCCAAAATGCCTTGTCCCCCCCCCCACATTAAATCATGACCCACCACGCCACTGAACTACTTGATATTATCGCAGACTGGCAGAGTGAGTGGCAAACAATCCGCAGTTCTCCCACTACAATTAATCTTATCTCATGCTTCATTCCAAAAAAACCTGATCTGCACTTTATTTCAGTAAGAAATTAGGATCGGAACAAATATCATTTTTACGGGACTTCATGTAATCAACCAAATGTGTTCTTATGGGCGTAAACTCCGGGGTGGGGTGTGAAAACCCATATTCTTTTTTAAATTCCTTAGAATTTGAGATGAGTCGGTACAGGATCAAGTTGAGAAAAATTTACATTTTTCAAAAATATTCATTACCGACTTCTTCAAACAGTCGAAACTATACAAAGTTCGTGACAAATTGATAAAATCGATTTGATGACTTGACTTTAGACCTTGACCCTGGTCTGCCTACCATTCAGAGTTGTAGAAAGCGGGAAAATCAGAGGAAAAACTGCCCTTGGGAGGATTTCACCTTTCCGGTAAAATGCTTTCTCGGTTGCATGGGAGGTGATATTGGGAAATTATTAAAGTACTTGACAGATGTGGTAAAATTATTAGATATTATGTTAAGATTTCCCGAAAATTAGCCAAATATCTCCCAAATTGGCAAAAAATTTCCCGGATATTGACCCAAATTTTTCGAAAATTGGCCCAAATTTCCCAAAAATGAAGAAAAATTCTCCGGAAACTTAATTTATCAGTACAAATTTTCCTCTTGTCACCGGGATGTGGGAAGTTTAGGAATTTTTCTACCTGAGAGGTAACCCTTCGTACACCCCTGCTACCAGTCTACACATGTCAGCATGTTTTGGGTTTGTCTTGTTTTGGGTTTGTCAATACATTGAGTCATACTGACCTGCTGACGCATTCTTCTCGATTTGGAACTTTGTGACAATATTTATAAAAAACTTTCTTTTTTTAAAACACGACGTCAACGTTACGCCCGGCTACACCTATTTATAAACTTAAACAACTGCTAGAAATCTATATAAGAGACTGGTTTTAAAACATTTGGCGAGTTTTCATCAACTTACAACTGTCTCTTGTGCCGGCTATCATTCAGTGTGTGGATATTTATCATACGGTCAATTTGAATTAATACCAGGCTATGATTATTACACTCAGATAGATGTCGGGGCGGCACCATATTGGCATGGGGACATGGTGGTCACTATAGGAACATGATCCAGGGGCGTAAATACCGGAGGTGTCGGGTGTCACACCTCCAATTTTTGAGATTCGACAGTAAAATTTGAGATCAGTCGGTAAATCAAGTATCAGGGCATGTCAGGTCGGTAAAACTTAAAGAGTGCATATCGTCTCAGAAGAGTTCGTTAAATTGGGATGTTCATAAATTCACGTCACATCCGGTTGTAGATCTTTTTTAATCAAGCACGTACTGTACAAATAAAGTGTGGTAAGTACATTGTGATATATCTCCCGCGGCGGTTATTGATTGGTTATCAATATTTGGGTGTGACCTATCAGAAACGCTGACTTTTACTGTAGACCCCAATATTACTGCCCAAGCATGTTAACACGATATAAGGTTTAGATTACGAAACAAGACAGTTAGCAGCCAAGTTGCCAATTGTTAAACCGATTTTGATTTGGCTATTAGTTGAACTTTTTATGTTGACTGTATGCGATATACGGTACACAAGGATATTTCGGTTTTTCTTGCATTATAATTGTGGTATAAAAACAATGTGTATCGCACTCATCAGCTCATAAACGTGCGTGCTGGCGTTTTTGAAACCCAAATGGCTTATAACGGTCTTAAGACTAAGAAGCGCGCATATCCCTTTATTTTCCATTAAATGTTGCTGGTAATCGAAATTTTTTCCTGCAATTTCGGGAAATGCTGCCAAAGTTTACCAAAATGTCCTAATTTTCTTAAAGTTCCCTACAATGTTACCAACTTTATTCTAAAACTTTACCAATTTGACCTCCCAACCGGGAAGAAAAGCGTAGACCTACGTACAACGGAGGAGAAATCCTCTCAGGTATCACATTTTTCCGGGAAATTTCCCCTGTTTTTTCGGAATGTTTTCTTCATTTTCTTTTAATTCAAATTTATCTTATTTCAATTTTCGATAAATTTCCTTAATTTTCGGGAAGTATTTGTCAATTTTAGGGAAATTTCCTTAATTTTTTAGGA
>JAIGNY010002025.1:1327500-1362500 GCA_020152595.1 Chiridota heheva
AGCGTTGTCTCTGGTATAGGCCTATACGTAGTTACAAGGGACAATAAAGGAGAAAGGAATCGAATCTAAAGCAGGTATCTACCTACTGTGGTGTAGCGGTTATCATACCTGTCTACAGACCACAAGGCCCCGGGTTTAATCCTGGGGTGGGTAGACACGCCAGTGCGCCACAACTGGTTATCAAAGGCCGTGGACATTGACTTGGTTGTCGATGTTATGTCTGTCCGTACGTCGTACCTGTGTTCTCGTCCGGGTCGTATTAAGCGTTTCGTGATAGCATTGTTACTTTCATAACCGAATACGCAGGCGACGACCCCGTCATTGTAATTGTGTGTTCAACTCTCTCTATCTGAAGCAGGGGCGGCGGTGGAGGCGTCAAGTGTTTAACAATAATACACAATTTGTGATATGAATGATAAAGTACGAGGATTTAATTGGAGAAAATACGATAATCGATACCTGTTATGAAGATTTAAAACCTTACCTCTCACATCTGAGAACAATCGTTTCATCAGCCGCAAAAAAAAAATCAAACAATTCACTTCTTCACGCTGATGTATACAATCCCAGCAAACATGCATACGTCAGTGTGTCTTTCATATATATCATATGCTCTACTTAGTTTCTATTGTTGTTCTTTAAATGTCATTGAAAGTAAGAGTAATAATCTGCAGACAAGATGAATATGTGAGGGTATACCGACATCTGTAAATTAATTAGACAGGATACACATGCGTGAGCCTGAAAAGGGGATATTAAAGTGTTGAAGTATACCCGGACGGATATGTCAGTCATAAACGTTTGTCTACATCATTGACCTGATTGAAGACATTGTGTTATATAATCATGTCAACATAAAGCTATGTCACTGGGCAAATTGAGCAACTTGATGTTAATAAGAAAACTTTATAGACCTTACAACTATAAACAAGGAAAATAGGTCAATATTTGGAAGGTTTCTTCATTAACCAGTATTTTGAATCGGTTTTGTCGATAACCTGGGCAGGTTATTAAATGTATAGGAGACAATGGCACAAGTGTCCCATGCTCCAAACCTCCGAGGGTCTCTCCGAATGAGCATATCCTCATAATCCTGACATTAAGTATACCTGGGCCCGGCTATCGAAAGCGTCCCAGTCTCACTCTAGGCTATAGCTTGCCCAACAGAAAGCTGAATATCGAGAAATATTCCGTTCCACCAGTCAATAGTGTTCCATGGCAGACCTTGGGGAGGGGCGATAAATGTTTCCTGTAGGAGTTGAAGCCCTATTCGTCGTTGGGCCAGAGTTATTGCGCTAGAATTTGTCGTACAAGGGGCTAGCCTCGCTGCCTCCCCGATGGGAGTTAACCCTTTTCACCAAAAAATTGCTGATACCCACGTTTGTTTTTCTGACCCCAACATATTAAATATATCCTAGACCCTGTTTTTTTTTTTTTTTTTTTTTTTTAGGGGTAGATCCCCACTAGCACCACCCTTGCGTTATGCCCTGCAATGCGACCTTCCGAGTAATGCATTATATTTCATTATGATTGCATTTTATGAAATTTCTAACGAAAGACTTGAAACTTTCATACAGCAAAACGTTCATTGGCTTCCGCACATAGGTGATTCAATGACATTGGGTGATGGGCCAGAAACAAGTCGTGGTAAAATGTCAAAAATGCAAGAAAAATTGAAATAATTAGTATAAATTATAGTGTATGTCCCTTTCAAATTTTAGCAGGAATCATTTTCTCATTAGGGGGTTGGGGGTACCGATCTTGGTCGGGCGGGGATGTGAAATGTCGGATGAACTCTTTAAATCCGTGATTTATCGGAATTATTCCCGACTCGGCTACCGGGGTCATGCCCTCCCGTCTCGGCATTGCTGCATGATGCTGGCTATGATAATTGGGCGCCGACGATCGTAGTCGGGCAAAGACGTAAAATGTTGGATGTACTGTTTGAATCAGTGATGTATCGGAATCATGCCCGACTCACCTATATCAGAATAATGCCATCCCAACTCGACATGCTATACTGTCGACGTGATTGTTGAGCACCGATGCTAGTCGGGCATAGATTTTCTGTTTGATTAAATGATTCCCCCTCCCCCCCCCCCCCTTCCACGTACCCACCCCCTCCCACGTCCCCCCTCCCCACACACACACACTGGATATCATTAATAAAAGGCGTATTTTCAGGTGCATAATGTTTTGAAGAGGATAACAAATATCATACGAATGTTCGTTAACGTTGAAGTCATGTAGTCATGACAATATTTCAAAATGGCGTTTGTCAAAAAATAGGCTGTAGGCAAGTTCTTACATTAGCGCAAAAACATTGCCTTATGCATTCATAAATGTGAAATTTTAGATACATATGACATGTATTATTTCTTCAGCCACTTTCTCATTTTCGAGTTTGAACTTACTTAATAAAATATGAGCAGTTATGTAGAAAAGAGGTTCTAATATCCAAACAGTCGCACAATAATATATTTTAAAAATGAATTCTGCTTAGAAACAAGCAGCGGTATTCTACCACTTCCGCAAGGTGTGATTCCCATGCACAGACAGACACATAGTTAATCTACCCTTTTCTATAGATTCAAAATGCAAGGAAAACAATAATTGTGTATCACATCGTATAGTTTAAAGCGTTATTCACTTATAATTATCATACATGCGACAATCGCTCGTCAAGTTAGATATTCAGTTCGGCAGATTCCCCTCTTCGGAAGAAAAATTATTTTCCCCCGAAGAGGGAAAAACCTATGTAAATTCATGTAACTTCCGGATTTTCATTTACACTAAGTGCTTTGACCTACGGTTTTTAATTAGGTTATATGCAATAACTGTATGTGCCAAGTGACCAGGCTGCCTTATGTGCATACCTGTTTGTGCAATGGACATCCTCTTTATTGTTTTGTACTGGATGGTGTCTGCGTTACTTCGATAATCCCCAGCAAAAATACGCCAGAATTTGTAAGTTTGTCATTAAATATCTCTTAAACGGCGTGGTGAATGTCTATAAGTATAAATTTTGAAAATGCAAAAATGAAATTGACCTACTTGGTTATACAATTTATGGAATCCACACACGTTATGTGCCATAGCGTTACGCTGTTTCGTTAGAGGCATCATGGGTAATCTTCAAAATGGCGTCTGAGATTTTCCCCTTCCGGGTAAAATAATTTTTTATAAGAGGAGAATCTACTGAACTGATAATGAACTCACAAAAAGTACTTAGGCATAATTGGAAGATACTTGATTTTAGATAAATACAAATTTTGCTTTATTGTGCTAAAATAATATCCCTTCCGAATGGTAGCCCAAAATATATGCATTGGGAATCATTGAGAAATGATGGAAAACATGTTCAGTTGTTAAGTTTTGGCTGTGTAAAAGATGGGAAACACATTGGTCTCAGGCAAAGAGCAAAACTGATTGTATCTTTACATGCAGAAAATGCTTTGAGCGACATTGCATTCGGCTCATTGCAATTTGTCTCAACTACATTAACCTAACAGTTGTATCATTTTCATCATTTCATTTACACATCTGTTCATATACTGTCTATATGTAGACTAAGTTTCGAAATTGCCTGTCGGACTAAAACTTGTTTGGTTTGATAACAGCACTTCTAATATATATTTAAGTTCCGATAAGCAACTAAATGAAAATCTCACTATCGATAAGCAACAATAAAACGCTTTGGATTTAAAAGTTCCATTAATAAAATTGGAATTGACTAAGATTGAAACTGCTTTCGCACTAATAGAGTTTCATATTCGAAATCGAAACCAATTTTTGGTGTAATCTTATTATTACGCCTAAAATGTATCCTAAAATATGCTAACTACATCTACTACCATTATAAATTACTACTTTATTGCACTTACACATTTTATTACGCCACATTTCCTCAGGCATTTATCTCTTACAGCTACCCATGTGTTCCTTGCACTCCGCCCTGTATAGGTTTTAAGATGCCGACTATTGAACTATCATATCAAAAAGATAAGTACACTCGGAAAAGCAGTTTTTGAATTTGAAAATAATCTGTCAATATATACACATATTGTGTGGCGCATATTTCGGCAGAGATCTATTCTTTTATGCCAATCTAGAATATTTTCCGAAATTTCAGTCATGGAAATGCTGAAAGTGTTGGTAACGATCCAAACACTTTGTAAGAGTCCCTTGCAATGTAGATTTGTAGCACATGATTAGAAATCAAACAATGAAACCACAGTACATACGAAGTACGCCCTGTTGTGCATTCTTAATTAGCATCACTATTTGCATCAAACGACCCTTTCTAATTGTCAACCGATTTTAATGGGTTGCGATCAATTTCAATACCACTTAACGAACTAGTGCTGCCTATTAAGACCGTCTGACCGTAGCAACAACGTTGGCAGAATTACTTAGAAACCCAGTAAAAACCTTTGAAAATAACAACGGCTTTTAATCAAATCAGTTACATTAGACCATTTACAGATATACAAATTTGGGGCTATATCCAAATCTGTTACGTACGAACGAATAACATCTCTCTGTTTTTCTTATTCAAATCTTTTGCTTTTAATATTTCATAGCGGCTTGAAGAAAAGTAGCCAATGCTGTGATCTTAACCATACTCCTAATAAACATATGTCTGTCTGTGTAGAAAAAAATTCATTTTCAAACAAATTCAGGAATAAATGCATAAAAGAATGAAGCTCTCTTCCAATTCATTCATTTGAAAATTTGAATACGTCTTAAATTTTAAAACTTTGATCAAGCATGCTCAATTTTCAAAGTTTAAATACTTTTCTACTCCGACTTTCAGGCCTTCAAAAAAAAAAAAAAACTTATTAAGAGTTTGATATATATATATATATATATATATATATCAGTTGCTATCCTATATATAATAGTTTGATATATATATATATATATATATATATATATATATATATATATATATATATATATATATATATATATATATATATATATATATATATATATATATATATATATATATATATATATATATATATATATATATATATATATATATATATATATATATATATATATATATTATATATATATATATATATATATATATATATATATACATATCCTGCTTATTTATTATTATTATTATTATTGTTAATTGCCTTATACTGTATTGTTTCTTTTCCTTTGCTCAACTTGGAGTCCCACCAAGCAAATAAAGCATACAGGATGCAGGTCATTCCGCTTGTACCTGCAGAAACTCGGAACAGAAATCGAGCATTACTGCCATGCAATATGAAACCTCCTCCAAATGAACCGATGGCTGGACCTGGAAAGAGAATTAAGAATTTTGGAATGTTAACTTTGCGAATGTTTAATACCATATTAAATTGTGGTTATATAATCTTTCGTATGAGATTATGAATACAATATGACAATATCATAACCAGCATCATCGCCTTGAATTCTTAAAGGCTAGTTAACGTCTCTACGGTGTGAATTCAACTCCATGTGATTGATTGGTCAAATGCAGTTTGCATTTGTTATTTGCACTAATAAGCCATTCAAAGCCCGGTTTGAAATAAAATATGTTCCACCGTAATACATTTGAACTACATAAATGCATGTAAAATGGGGGTAACTTGGCAGATTTTCTTTTTCCCTATTAGTATATCTATCTTTACCTGGTATTGTCAAATGGTAACGCCTTCCAATTGTTAGTGTAACTGAAGATGATATAATAACTTACCAATGCCAAAAAAGAAGGCGAACGTGAGCGATTGTAGAGTTGCCGCCATGCCTGGTGGTGCAATGATATTTGCATACGAAGTTGCAGCAGGCCAAGACAATCCCACCCCATCCTAATGTTACCTGAATAACAATGTAAAACCATGGTTGTTGGATAAACGACAATGCAAGTATTGTATTGCGTTAGCTGCAAGAGCAATACAGAACGTGGCATCGTGACCGAGTAACTGTATAATTGGCTTTGACCAGTACATAAATGGTAGAGTTGACGCTTCACTTACGGCGAGCCCTAAACCAAGTACGAGTCCTGACGCATGGATTGAGTCCAAGAATATGAAGGAGTAGGTGGATTCAATACCAAACTTAATCCACATACTAGAATAACAAACAGAAATGCTAGCACACGAGGTTTACGTAATATTATTCCAATGTTAGAAGCCATTGTCTCAGGCTTAATATAATTAGCATACTTCATGTTCAATGCAGGTAACAGGGTTGCACCAAATGCTGTTGCAAATATGACGTATGTGGGAAGATATCTGTTGCCATTGGGCTGCCACTGCATGTAAAGATCCATAGAGTATCCAGCAACTAAAGAAGCCAACACCCCACCCAAAACTCCCCCACATTCTTTGTTTGCCATATTGACCATTACGCTCTTCCTTGATGACTTCCATAAGGTTTGCGTCAAGTAGAGGAGCTATCGGCGCAGCAGTAATGGAACCAATGATTTGAAGAGATAACATCACGGTAAATGTGATTAGATTATCATGAGACCACATCTTGCATTGTTTTTCCACTTTCATCGTTGTAGTCTTCAATGGGCAAATGAGTAAAGAATCATTTTGTGTTGAATTGGAAGCAGGTGGTGTGAAGTATGTACCGCCGTAAAATACTACCGATAATATTATTGAACTTAGCAAAAGAAAACGATGCAATCCATACTTGTCTGCAACCATACCCAATATGGGACTTGCGATAACAGTTAAAATACATCTGACGCCTAATTATTCCTACTTGAACAGCGCTTAGTCCAAGCTTTTTCATGTAGACTGAAATATATAGTAGAAAGGCTGCGAAACCTATGCAGTAAAAAAAGAAATAATTATTCTTCAAAAATGTAAATACCTTTGAATCCATAGTTTTACTTTGAATATTTGAAAAATCCCACATGTTTAAAAGATCAAACAAATAATTTGAGGCAATTTGTAGTAAAATACTGTACTGATGTAAGGTTGTAATTTGTAACCACAACAAATTCGACTTCAGGTTACAGTCTAATTTATGTCAATCATAAATGTCATATATCGTTTTAACGTGCATATGAAAATACAATACTATTCGTTTCTGATTGGTGGAAATATTTACACAAACACCGAAAATCCAATCAAGTACCGCCGCGGAAGTGACGTTACTAGTCTGTAAATGATTTATTCGAGCAGGCAATTTATTGTAATGCTCGTAATGTGTATCATTTTTCAGTGAAGCTGATCAAAGAACTTTTTCTAAAGATCTTGTGCTTGCATTCTCTTAGTAGATATAAACAACCAAACTGCACGACGTCTATTAGTTCTTATAGTAAATTTTACTTTATGTTTATGGTACTTTTTTTTCCAATTCAATCCCAACGTGGTAATAATTGGTATGTCAGCATTAATTTTTAATGCCGTTACTTTTGCCTCTACCCAATTGCATTGTTGGTGTATAGTTCCCTCCATCTTCCCCCAATTCACCGTTCAATCCGTTATTTTTGTAAACGTTAAATGTATTTAAAAACACTTCACGGCATGTGAATAAATGGAATATGGCACTCAATATCCTACATTTGCTGATTTGCGGGAGATTGAAGTTTTAAAATTAGCAAATTTCGTTGAATGTCAGCAACCCTATTTCAGAAAAACAGTCCTATATAACAAATTGGGCCGAAAAAGGAAGTTAACTGGACTGTTTTTTTTTTTGTTTTTTTTGCGATTTCCTGGCACTAGATCAAATATCATAAACCTACTCCCTTAATTTGAAAATGCCGAATACAGTTCTTAAACAAAATCGCGTCATTGACTTGATTCTATGTCAGCGTCTTCCTTTCTTCAGGGTCATCTGTGGTGAGAAAATATGGGACGCACTTTTTTCAACTAGGGTATTGAATGGCTGATAATTTTTGTTTTCTGTAACAGGTGAATATTTGTATCAATCAGAAACTAATTCATCTTGTGTAATCATTACGTTTTACATAATAATTGATATTTTTAATAAGATACATCAACAAGCTGATTTTTTTTTTTAATTACACAATTATTAGTCTAGTTTGACTGCTTCATGGGTGTCATTATAATCAGTTTAAGTTTGGATCTAGATATATCGAAAATAATATCATTTAAATCAACAAAAATAAACTTACCACAATAGTAGAAGAAGTAAGCTAGTTTAACTAGGAGCAGGGTTCTGTTAACAGAACATCTTTGTGTCGGTTGAGTCTTTTGCTCGTCGTCCTTTTAGGGACGCTGTGAACTGCAATTACAAGTGAATATTTGAATAAAGTACATCAATGCTAGGGATTCTTCACTGTTGCAAAGTGATCTGGATAAGTTAGGTTGTTTGATCCTAACAGTTCGGTAGATTCCCGTCTTCAGGAGAATAATTATTTTCACCCGAAGTGGGGAAAACCTATGTAAATTATGTATCTTTCGGATTTCCATTTACAAGTGCTTTGACCTACGGTTTTTAATTAGCTTATATGCGGACAATGTATGAGCCAAGTGGCTAGGCTGCCTTGTGTGCATACCTGTTTGTGCAATGGACATTCTCTTTCTTGTTTGGTACTGGATGGTGTCTGCGTTACTTCAATAATCCCCAGCGAAAACACGCCATTATTTGTAAGTTTGTCATTAATCATCTCTTAAACAGCGTGGTGGATGTCCATTTGGGAACTGGATAATTTGTAGATTAATAAGTATAGATTTTGAGAATGCAAAAATAAAATTGACCTACTTGGTTATGAAATTTCTAGAACCCATACACGTTATGTGCCATAGCGCTACGCTGTTTCGTTGGAGGCATCATGGGTAATCTTCAAAATGGCGTCTGAGATTTTACCCTCTTCGATGAAAATAATATTTCTCCATAAGAGGAGAATCTACCGAACTGCTCAAGCATGTCAGATGTGTTTCAATGTTAATAAATGCAAAGTTATTCATTTTGGTCAGAGCAATTGTGGGTTTGATTACTGCACGAATGGTTCAAGTCTTGGCTGTGTTGAGGAAGAAACTGGGGATCTTGGTTTTGTCAACAATCTGAATCCCTCTTAACAGTGTGTTTTAGCAGCTACAAGAGCAAATATGATGCTTGGTTTGATTAGGAGAAACTGTTACTTTTTTGGCAGAGAGCTTGGTCTTAATTTGTATAAGCAGTTAGGTAGAACTAACCTTCAGTGTGCATGCTTCGACTCCCTTTTATTAGAAGAATAAGTTAATTCTGGAACAGACTCAGCAAAAAGTCAGTAGACTCATTCCCTAAGTAAGGAATCTTTCTTATGAATCTAGGTTGCAAATAAATGGTTTGACCACACTTGAGTTGAGAAGAGTACGTGGTGATATGATTCAGGATTTTGAATTCCTATCTGCAGTCCTGGTGATGTCTTCTTTTAAGGAATCTGTAAAATACCTGAGCTAATAGACGTCCAGCGACAGTTTTGTCCATATTTTGCGAGAAACATGTACAGAAAGATTTAACTGAGAGACCATTTTGTCATATATGTTGTAAGATTTTGCGATGTGTAATTGTATTCCTTAGAATCTGCCATCTAAACGGCAAGATCATACTATTACAAATATTTTATTTTTTAATTTTTTATTTCTTCTTGATTTTTCATCGATTTTTTAAAATGGCGATATCCATGTTAGGAAAAGTTCCTAATGTAAAAAGCCTTTTGGTGCCTTATTTTAGGACCTGTCGCAGACTGTCTGGTAGTGACGTTTTGACTTCTTGCACGTTTCAGCTAATCCTCATTTGACACGTTGTAATAGTTTGAAATTATCACGGATTGATATTCAGCGTTTTTGCTTTTTGCAAAGGATTGGTAATGAGTGAAATGGTTTGCCTGAGCGAGTGATTAGCTCAATTTCTGTTCACAATTTTAAAGTTAACATTGATAAGTTCCTTACTAACTCTGGGCTCTAATATTTCAAAAACGGCGTGTAAAACAAGAGTGGAAAATATTTAGCCAGGTAGTTTTAAGTTTCACCTGGCAAAGATGTATTTCCCAGATATATTTCAAATTTGAAATATGTAACATTGCATAAGCCTTTAAGGTTAGGATAGCAAAGGGTCATGGGAAATATCACAAAATGGCGGCTTCCATGTAGCAATATGTTCGTATTTTTGGAACATTTAGGTTATCATTAATTGGCATGCTCCCGGACTGATAGCGTAGCATCGTTCTCAATTTTCGGCACATTGGTATTGTTGTTGGTATAGTCTTTGAACACCAATTGGATTGCCGAAAACAGTACATTACATCGCAAAGCATGATATTCTAGCAATATGCACAAATCTTTATTCAAATCGTCAATCTTATCATCTTATCATACCATCTGACTTCAAATTCGGGTATGTTTTGCCATGATAGCAAAGCTAAACAAAAATATCTCTTTCAATAGCACCATCTCGCATTGCATATGGTACAAATCGTGTTATGGTGAATAGATCGCTGCTCAATGAATCAAACATCCAGCTGTTCTCTTTCCATTGCAAGAATAATCTGAATGCAAACTATGAACGCGAATACTGCAATGAGGTACTATGTTATAGGTACCAAGAATACTGCAATGAGGTACTAGGTTATAGGTACCAAAAATACTGCAATGAGGTACGAGGTTATGGGTACCGAGAATACTGCAATGAGGTACTAGGGTATGGGTACCAAGAATACTGCAATGAGGTATTAAGTTATGGGTACCGAGAATACTGCAATGAGGTACTTGGGTATGTGTACCGAAAATACTGCAATGAGTTACTAGGGCTGTAGGGTATGGGTACCGAGAATACTGCAATGAGGTACTAGGTTATGGGTACCGAAAATACTGCAATGAGGTACTAGGGTATGGGTACCAAGAATACTGCAATGAGGTATTCAGTTATGGGTACCGAGAATATTGCAATGAGGTACTTGGGTATGCGTACCGAAAATACTGCAATGAGTTACTAGGGTATGGGTACCGAGAATACTGCAATGAGGTACTAGGGTATGTGTACCGAAAATACTGCAATGAGTTACTAGGGCTGTAGGGTATGAGTACCGAGAACACTGCAATGAGGTATTAGGGTATGGGTACCAAGAATACTGCAATGAGGTATTCAGTTATGGGTACCGAGAATATTGCAATGAGGTACTTGGGTATGCGTACCGAAAATACTGCAATGAGTTACTAGGGTATGGGTACCGAGAATACTGCAATGAGGTACTAGGTTAAGGGTATCGAGAATACTGCAATGAAGTACTAGTGTATGGGTACCGAGATTACTGCAATGAGGTACTAGTGTATGGGCACCGAGAATACTGCAATGAGTTACTAGGGTATGGGTACCGAGAATACTGCGATTAGGTACTAGGTTATGGGTACCGAGAATACTGCAATGACGTACTCGGATATGGGTATGAGAATACTGCAATGAGTTACTAGGGTATGGGTACCGAGAACACAGCAATGACGTACTCGGGTATGGGTATGAGAATACTGCAATGACTTACTAGGGTATGGGTACCGAGAATACTGCAATGAGGTACTAGGGTATGGGTACTGAGAATACTGCAATGAGGTACTAGGGTATGGGTATGAAAATACTGCAATGAGTTACTAGGGTATGGGTACCGAGAATACTGCAATGAGGTACTAGGTTATGGGTACCGAGAATACTGCAATGAGGTGCTAGGGTATGGGTACCGAGAATACTGCAATGAGTTACTAGTGTATGGGCACCGAAAACACTGCAATGAGTTACTAGGGTATGGGTACCGAGAATACTGCAATGAGGTACTAGGGTATGGGTACCGAGAATACTGCAATGAGGTGCTAGGTTATGGGTACCAAGAATACAGCAATGAGGTACTAGGTTATGGGTACCAAGAATACAGCAATGACGTACTAGGGTATGGGTACCGAGAATACTGCAATGACTTACTAGGGTATGGGTACCGAGAATACTGCAATGAGTTACTAGGGTATGGGTACCGAGAATATTGCAATGAGATACTAGGGTATGGGTACTGATACTACTGCAATGTGGTACTAGGTTATGGGTACCGAGAATACTGCAATGAGGTACTAGGGTATGGATACCGGAATTCCGTTGAAATCTGAAACCGATCGAACGTCTGCTCGTTCATCTGTTGGTATTCCCCACTAAACGATCTAGGAATTTTTTTTTTCCAAAATGAAAACTGAAAATCACTTTCTCAAATACGGGGGTGCGTTCGCTAAGACAAAGCCTCCTTACATGTTTCATGCAGTGAGGCAAAATGAAGGTGGAAAGAATGTGTTACAGCCTGGGGACCACGGGACCAAACACTGACAGACTGAGAAGTGTATTTGTATTGACTCAAGGACCATAGTGGAGTACTACTAACATGGAGTGTACTGAACAGTAATAAATTTGAACACCAGGTTTATTCAATATTCTGATAGAAATCTTAAGAATTTGAGATACGTACCAAGTTTTGTTCTTTCACTTTCCATCTTGAACAATTAAAATTTCAGTGATTCTAAAAAGCTCCCATGTTATCAAATCAGATACTTGAAGGTGTTAACAGTATTTTTGTGTTAATCTTAGAAAGTGAATATACACACTGTGATAAACCAAAAAAACTGAGATCAAACTATAACATAAATTTATGATCTGATTGTGTCTATAAGCTCTACAATCTGACAATGAATCCTTACTCTACCAGCGCAATTTTGAAAACGCACTTGAAAGACGGGGTCAAAGATGGGGCACCCAAAACGGTAATAATATCGTTAACCCTTACTCTACCAGCACTTTTTTAAAAAGGTGATTGGGAGACGGGGTCAAAGATGGGGCACCCAAACGGCGATAATATCGCCGCGTTGTAGAGTAAGGGTTAAGCACAGGCTGATTATTGAAGGGTCTTCTGTCTTCCGAGCAGCAGACTTGGGCTCGTTGTGCTTCAGTGACCCAGTGGGCCACCCACCGGGACCATGCTGCATGTATTTTTGAGTTAGTACACTTGCCGCGGGTTGATTAAATCTTACACACGTTACACGTGGCACCAATGCATTGTTTACATACAGTCGTTCCAAAAATGACGTCATTGCGTACTGAGCCTTATTCTAAGGTTTTGCCTCAAGGTGACGAAAAAAGCATTTGTCTTTTTTCAATTTTTCTCGCAGCCGATGGGGTTTTGTGCAGAAAAAGTTATATTTTTTGGAAATAAAGTAATCCATATAACATAATAACGTAAAGATCTGACAGAAAAAGTTATATTTTTGGAAATAAAGTAACCATTTGCAGGACCACTTTGTGTATGTACCACAACTATATATATATATATATATATATATATATATATATATATATATATATATATATATATATATATATATATATATATATATATATATATATATATATATATATATATATATATATATATATATATATATATATATATATATATATATATATATATATATATATATATATATATATATATAT
This sequence comes from Chiridota heheva, assembly GCA_020152595.1. Taxonomy (NCBI): domain Eukaryota; kingdom Metazoa; phylum Echinodermata; class Holothuroidea; order Apodida; family Chiridotidae; genus Chiridota; species Chiridota heheva. The sequence goes on from JAIGNY010002025.1 coordinate 1,340,968, forward strand.
ATATATATATATATATATATATATATATATATATATATATATATATATATATATATATATATATATATATATATATATATATATATATGTGTATATATGTGTGTATGTGTATATGTGTGTGTGTGTTTGCGTTGACCTTCCTTTACGATTAAGGAAGGTCAACTCAAACCTGTTGCCATACCTGGCGACTGAGGATTTGAGCCACGATTGAGAACTTTGATAAGTGTTCCCAATAGAAATCGCGTGAAAATGCCAATTTTATTTTTGAAAGAGTTCTCAAACGTTTGATTCTGCGTGAATCCGTGTCTGAAATTTTTGACCAAAGACTTTACAGTTCTCTTGTATTTTTCAAAGTGCGCCATCGAATTTGATAGCTCATCTATCAAACTGCTTTACTACTGTGGATCGCTGTGTCCTCAAAGCATGTGTTAAGGCATTTATGTGTGTATGGTATGTGTGTCTGACAGAATCTCAAGAGCGCTGTGGTGAAATTAGGTCATACGTATGTGTTGTGGTCTTTAGATGATCTTATTGTTGGTGCTGATGTCTTGAATATTAATAAGTAGGCGGGGCTTAATGCAAAAATCTGTTAATGTTCATATTTCTACAATCGTATTCACTTGGTCGGAAATGTGACGTGAGGTCATCAGACCGCATTGCAACCGTGCGCAATAACCCCACATTGGAGTGAAAACAAAGCGATAAGCTGTGCTTGTTAACGTCTCACCGCACACAGTAAACGCACACGGACTTGCCCACGTGCATCGCGCAAAGGTTTGTTTTCACTCCAGAAATGACGTTATCTCCCGGATGTGACGTGTACCAATGAAGTGAATATATCACAAATTTGCATATTGAGATTTAAAAGGGTTATTAAATGTTAAACCAATGAATTTGTTGTTACTTCAGTTTCATGATTTTCGAAGATTTTAAAGCAAGTTAGCTTTTAACGTCCATATAGTTTTAAGTTGTTGTCAAAAATACAAGTGTAATTTTGTTATTAGTATTCGTATTGTGGGGCAGTCTAATATAGCCAATGCTTAAACATCTGTCATACAGCAGTCCGGAAACATGCCTATTAATAGGAACATTTATAACACACGAGAATATTGAAGTCATGCAGCCATATTGTTCAGAGGTTGCAATGAAATGTCATAGTTTCTAATTTACTTGGAAGATTAAAAACCATTGTGTTGAAAAACATTTGGATTTTCAAAATGGCTTAAAATCCTAGCTCTAATGTCTATTTCAGTTACCATTTCGAAAACCGCGTGGTGAACATGTCAAATGGGAGTGGGAAAGTTGTAGCCAAGACAGTAATGAAGGTATTTTCATGAATTGTAAGTTTCTCTTAGCAAAGATATTTATTCCAGACGTATTTCAAATTTGAAATTTGTAACATTGCGTAAGACTTTAACGCTAGGGTAGCAAAGGATCATGGGAAATATAATTTCAATGGGAGGCCAGGACCCCCAAATAATCATTTATAATTTTTCTATTTTTGGTATATTTCTAATCACCCCCGAGATTTAATTCATATGTTTTCTTTATATGATAGCCTATCATGCAGTTATAATTACAATATTCTTCAATTATACGAAACAAAAATTTAGAAGTTTTTGTAACACATTTTCTGCATGGACCCCCTGACTAGAATGGAAAATGTCCTGTCATATGGTCGTGATGTCTAATCAACTGATCAATGACAACTCGCCTCGCTTAGTCGCTGGCCTTATTCTCTAACACGTTTTAAGCAGGTAAGCTTTATTTGATGTTGGCACTATTGACCGTTAACCTATACCTGTAATCGGATATATTTATTTTCTATAACATTTTGGAAAGTTAGGTTGCTCACTTGCATCATAAAACATGAGTAAAATCATAATTGTATTAAGCCCTCCAACTGTTCTTTGTAAATTAAAAGCTGCCCATTTCATTCTGTTAATTTGCAGTATCCTTTTTGAGAATATTATGAGTACAATTTTTTTTTTTTTTTAATGCAGGTCCGTAACCAGGTAACCAGGACTTTGACTGTTTGAGAGGGGATTCATTTTTCCGTATAAAAGGGCACTTAATTCCTGCACCTCGTGGTCTACCTACTGTGGTGTAGCGGTTATCATACCTGTCTACAGACCACGAGGCCCCGGGTTCAATCCTGGGGTGGGTAGACACGCCAGTGCACCACAGCTGGTTATCAAAGGCCGTGGATATTGACTGGTTGTCGATGTTATGTCTGTCCGTACGTCGTACCTGTGTTCTCGTCCGGGTCGTATTAAGCGTTTCGTGATAGCATTTGTACTATCATAACCGAATACGCAGGCGACGACCCCGTCATTGTAATTGTGTGTTCAACTCTCTCTCTCTCTCTCTGCACCTCGGGGGAAAAAATGGGAACGCGACGTTCTACATCAGGTTTTTCCCCCGAGAGAAGGATTTGTCAAATGGTCAGAACCGTTCGGGTACTTCAACAAGCTTTGAAATTCCAAGTGCTTATTATGTATTTAGATTTCAAAAGAGCACTTTCTCTGAAAAAGGGCATTCTTCAGAAGAAAAAAAGTTTGAAAATGTAAAATAATCTATTAGTAATATATTAACACTTTGTGCGGTATTGTATTTAATACAACAGGTTCGTCTTTGACAAAATTTACACATGTTCATAGTAAATTATTAAAAGCTTATCAAACATTTTTCTTTTAGACTACACATCTTTTCTTCAAAGAGTGACCATAGACCTATATCTATGAACAGAAACGTGAACTATAAAATATTATATATCCACATTATGCGTTTTTATGATTTTGGTTTTTGTATATTGCATATTATATCTCTCTTTGACATGAATTTTGACTTGTATATTATACTTCCTATGCGTTGTAACGTACATTTTTTGCCCTTGCAATGTCAATTTTGCGAAAGCATCCAGGGCCTTCGCCAACCTGGACCCCTACCGGGGCTTCTCCCCTGGACCCCACCAGGGGCCTTAAGTATAGGCCCCTGGCCCCACGCCGAAAAGCGAGCGCTACGTGCTTGTAGTGAGACCTTCGGTGTCACCTTAACGGACAAATATTTAAATGGATTTACGCCTGTTCGGTGCCCCCCCCCCCCCACCCCAAGATTTATTTCCACCCGTTGCCACTGTCAATATAAATTTGACTATTTCCCTTCATATGATTAAAAGAATTCTCTAAGTCCAATTACTTACTCATCGGCAAAACTCATTTCATTTATTATTGCTACAAATAGCAATTTCACTTCACGTACCAGTCACGACTGACTTGTGTTATCTACTGGTCAATGATTAACCAATTAAGCGAGTAAATATGCTTTTGACTTAATCGATTGCAAATAGTGACCGTGTTTCTTCTTTAATCCTCGTAAAGGAAATTGGTTCGAGAGAAGATACTGAGGTGAACGAGAATTAGTAGCATAGTATTTACGCGTAAGGCAATAGCGAAGTTCTTTTGTGTGAGGACTGGTAGCGAAACGCCCTCGCTTACTCAAATCAATTTTCATCCATTTAGAAAGGTTATACCATTATAATGGTGACGACCATAGCTTACATTTGGATGACATTTTTTACCACTTGAAAGGTAAATTGGTACACGACTAACCTTTAAACAAATTTTCTTTAAAATACATTAACAATTTTAAAAATGTGAGTGTGGGGGCGTCAACCTTGCATAGTAGACTTATACACCAGTCATTTCTATATAGATAATACAGAGCTTTAAACTTGAATACCTCCTTAACGGAATAAGATTGAAATACTTGTATTACCCTTTTGTTTATCTTAAACACTTAAAGTCCTCTTTCATTTAAGATAAACTTACTCAGACCATTGAACTAAACCTTTAAACTTGAAACTCTTGAGTACACTAAGATAGAAGGGAGCTACTCCCATTAAGATAGGTGCAAGCAATATTACCACGGCAGTGGCGTATTAAGAGTGGGAGCTAGAGGGGTCCTCAGACTCGAGAGTTATACCGAAAATCTGTTTAATTGGGACATTTACTTTTATCCCTAATTTGTTGGTCATTTGTTTTACAAATGTTTCCCTCCGTAGGAAGGGCTTTTCGAATTTAAGTCAATATCTTTTGTATGGTGACTTTTGTATCTTTAACGTGATTTTGTGACCCCATGCTGTTGACTTTGCCCCCTCCTTTTCCCCTCCTCTCCCTTTCTCTCCCATACACACACCATCGGTAGGTAATTCCCGACTATATGCTTTAGTTGCTGAATCGTCTGATATATAGACAGTGGAGAATTCAACGTCACAGTTGATTATCGGGAATCTCCCCTCGCTATCTTTTCATAACTGCATTTTGCAGCTTCATTAATCCGTGCGAATACTGTCTGGCAAGGTCTGATGTAGGTCTATATGCAGGGAGCTGTCATTATAGTGGAGGCTTGTCATTTGCATAATCTTTGGTCTTTCAAAAATTTTACGCTGTAGAAATTGTACTGTTCAAACGTATTTTTCACAACAGCCTCTTGCCCCTACCCACCCCTTTGCCCCTCCCCTTCCGCTTTCTCCTGCACCCAGACATCGGTCTGTCGCTTGTCCATGATTGTCCATGGGGGAATGGGGGGGGGGGCAGAAATATAATGATGGGTGGAGGATTTCTACCAAATGCCCCCCGTGGCTACGGGCCCGCTTAACATTGGGGTGTGACACCCCCACACCCCCGATATTTACGCCCCTGACTGTGAGATGTTATCCCGTTTATCCCATAGATTTCGAGTCAATTCGTGTTAGGAAACCTATTTGATAAGTTTTCCCGTCATTTAATAATTCTTCTTATCACAAAAATAATGCGTCACGAGGTCTTCGAAAGCTTATTTCCTATCTTAGAAATGATTTATGAAACTTAAAGCACAGTTATTAAAGTTACAAGTGAAATTGTTTAATTAAAATGTGTACTATGTACTTTGCTATATCAGTTTTCGATGATTAATTACTTTTAAGAAAAAATCATTTATGAAAATTGGAAAATCAAATTGAAGTGTTAATTGCTCTTTAGTAGGCCCTTGAAGTTTGAAAAGATGGTACCCTTGTTATTTAAGAGAAGGGATGCCTAGTGTGAGTTCACATAACATACACAAATAAGCAAATAATTTGTGTGAGAGAACATAACATATACCTTGGGATATTTTGCATCTTCAAATGGTTTCTTTTAAAATGCGATTGTGATACGACTTACAATAATGGCTAAGAATATTCTGAAATCCTGGAGAACATCAATGTTTACATTTTCATTGGTAATTTTTATCGCTGAAATAACAGCTACCGGCACATCGGGTCAAGAAACGGTAACAATAAGGCCGTATAAAACGGACGTCACATCGCGGGATGCGACGGGAACGACAACAACACCAATGACGACCGGAAGAACTCTCTTTCGAGCCCACTGGTGCTTTGTAAAGGTATATAGACCGTTTTAAACCGATTTTTGCCGAACGTGTTTATCATATCAGGGTAATCAACCTAACTATTAACTGCTGGGGGGATTTTCCCATTCTTAACCAACCAATCAGCTGCAGTTGCTGAGCGCATATCACCTTCATTTTAAACGCACGTACTTTTTTCACACGCTGTGCAGGACTCCATCCCTTCGTAATGGTGCATACGGCAAACGCACCCCCCTTCTCCTAGTATATTGATTGGTCAATAAAATTCCCCCAGTATACGATTAATTCATTGTGCACACGTGAATTTCGGCCATGTGACAATATTTGAAGTAATCAATTACCAATTGATATTTGAAAAGGTCTGTTACGGAAAGAAGGGGGGGGGGCGGGGGAGGGGGGCAAGGTACTACAATTTGAGACAAGTGCATATTAATTATTGATGTCCGTTGATCTGACATCACAAATCGGTGAATGCCATGGATTATCAGCTACCTCAGTATAATTTTGTAATCTTATCTTTCGTTATTTTCACACCAGCTCAGTCCCAAACACTGATTGATCTGAATTAATAGTCAATTATAATCTAAAGATAAAAACTCATAATTACATTTGCATTCCTTCCCTACATCAGATTTACTTTTATCTGTCTGGATATATATATAACATTGTTAATCATGATACGTATCTGTAACTTCCGCAGCCTGATCAGACGGAACTCAGATGTTTATGGGGATAAACAAAAATGTGACTTATTTCTAGCAATTTTAAAATGTTTAATGTTTTTATTATCATTATCAAATTTTCGCCTTTGAGGATATCATAAATTATCATTATATTGAAATAGTGTTGATCGCCTACGTCCTTGATCATGTTGATCTCTACAGGTTTCTGGATAGTTCTCATTTCTCAATACTTTTGTAAATTCTACCCATTTTTTTCCATCTATTCATTCATCCATTCAATTCAATTCAATTCAACGCCCAAAGCAAATGATTTAAATCTCAACCGTGACATAGTTTTTATCCTCTCACACGCGCCTTCATCAAATCACACATCTAAATTTGATATTCTTTATTTTGAATGTGAGTTTCTATGTCTGTTTGTCTTATCTACCCTAACATCAAGTCATTCGACCACGTCATTGATATTAGCTTAGTCATGTCAGTGTTCAATATGTAGGCCTATATGTCTGTATATGTCCAAGAGATACGGACAATTAGATGTTAGCTTATTTGCTTTGAGATCTTTTAAAGGCCAGTTATCGTCTATATTACCCAAAGGCAAATAGATTTCAAGTCGTGTGTTTTGATTGGTCGGAACACAATAGTACAACGCGCACTTACATTGATAGGCCAATCAGTATCGTTTTGGAATCAAATGTACGCCGCTACATTTTAATGACGATAAATGGCCTTTAAAAAGCATGGAAAGTAGCAAAAACTATCATGAAAATTGGTTAAAATTGACTGTTCGGGCATCAATATTTGGAATTTATTACAGAGCGACCTTAGTATTCTTTTGTAAATCCTTTGTATTTAAATACCTATCATAGTTCTTTGAAGTAGTGCATTAACGTCTGACCAAATGTTTAGAGTCTTTACCATATACCACAATAACATTCTAGCAGCAATAGACTCTCCCATCTTTATCAGTGACTGAGAATAAAGGATTAGTTCAGTGGTCAAGCATGGTTATCTTATTTGAAAGAGGATTTCAAAAGAAACAAAAGGGTGAAGAAAGCATTCACATATCTTCTAAAGAGATATCTAAATTTAAAGTTTGGTATCATTTGTGAAAAAACGACTGAAATCAAACTACTTGTGATGTAATTGCCTCAGATTCCTCAAAATCTTTATGTATTCTATCATATTTTGTCCTGCGATTTTGTGGCTTAAAAAGCATGGGATATGTCAAAAAGGTAGTTAAACTGAATCTAGGAGGGGTATTTATAATATACAACCTAAAGAAAGTTTGAGGGAAAATGATTTAAATAGTGAACAAATTAAATAAAGTTTCTTTAAAAAACATAAAGACTTTGAGGAATCTGAGGCTGTGACATCACAACTAGTCTGATTTCAGTCGTTTCTACAGAAATGATACCAAACTTCAAACTTGAATATCTCCTTAACGGAATAAGATTTTTTTAATGCTTTTTCCACCATTTTGTTTCTTTTAAAGTCCTCTTTCATATAAGATGGACATGCTTGACCACTGAACTAATCCTTCAAGAAAATACATTTTGAGATGTATGACGTGCAGGTCATATAGCACAAACGGACAAATGGAGTAAAAAATGATCTGCTTTGATAAGTCATAATAGACCTCCGTGGTTTAGTGCTTAGTACTTTGTCCTCTCACCCGCACGTCCCGGGTTCGTATCCCGGTGGGTCTGCAACCAGTGAGTTCACAAGTGATTATTAATGGCCGTGGCTGTCTTAATATAATGTAAAGCACTAGATGCTTTCGAAACGTTAAACCTTGCTATGCTATAAGCTGGTAAGTCGAATAAATTGTTTTCATTTTTTTTTTAATTAAGAAAAAAAATTCATTAGATGTCCATGGAACTTGAACTAGATGTTTTCACTTATACCGAAAATGGCAGTAAACGCTTATTTTCTGGACGTTGACAATGACTTCAGAAGAAAAGCCGGAATTGGTCATAGTGGTGAAAACGGACAAAACAACTTTTCAAAAACTCAACAACTCAAAATTGTCACAAGTCGGAAAGTTGATCAAAGATCAAATTCCATGAATCTCTTATATAGACCTATATGTTCTTTAAATATTCCGTATTCCTTAGTTGGCCAAATTCGTTGAAAGGGTATCAAAATGTGACGACCATTTTGCATTTTACGGCTCATTTTTTTTTCTTTTTTCAAACATCAGGAACAGATTCATGTGTACCTCCAAACGTGCCGACAGAGGCAACGTATACCCTAAAATCGGAGAGATTCACCAACTGCAGTTACATGAGGTTAACCATAGAATGTAATAACGGAAAACTACCAGAACAGAGTCCTGCTTTTTACTGTGTAAACGGCGAGTGGTTGCCAAGTCCTGAAGATTACGTTTGTTACAGTAAGTTTGTATATTTCTTCCAAATTAAACATCTGTTATTTTTACGTCGTTTAGATAGGTACCTAGGCGGAAAGATATTGAAAAATAATGCATCAAAGTATTTAACAGTTTAAGTATGGCCTATATTTAGAAATTTGAAAAAGGTAAGGGATATTGGGTAATCTATGAATTGTTTACCATTGCTAACCTACTAAGTATTTCATCATTTAACTGTTTAACCTCAACTCTCTAAGCAAGATACATGCATCTAAGTAAATTGAAAGCATTGTACTACTTTATCCCCATGGTCAATACCAGCGTAAATTGAGCCACTTTGAAGGTGAACGTAGGAAGCGGAGGGGGTGTAAAACTTTACTGACTGGTGAACTACTTTGACTGACCGATGAACCACTTTGATTGACCGGTGAACCACTTTGACTGACCGGTGAACCAATTTGACTGACTGGTGAACCACTTTGACTGACTGGTGAAGCATGTTGGCTGACCGGTGAACTGACCAGCCGGTGAACACGGTGAAGCACTTTGACTGACCGGTGAAGCACTTTGACTGACTGGTGAAGCATGTTGGCTGACCGGTGAACTGACCGACCGGTGAAGACGGTGAACCACTTTGACTGACCGGTGAACTACTTTGACTGACTGGTGAAGCATGTTGGCTGACCGGTGAACTGACCAGCCGGTGAACACGGTGAACCACTTTGATTGACCGGTGAACCACTTTGACTGACCGGTGAACCAATTTGACTGACTGATGAACCACTTTGACTGACTGGTGAAGCATGTTGGCTGACCGGTGAACTGACCGACCGGTGAAGACGGTGAACCACTTTGACTGATCGGTGAATTTTGACTGACAGGTGAACCACTTTAAATATCCGGCATCTAGTCAGTATATTCCAGTAGTCTGTTGGTTCCACTGTCCACATCTGTAAGTGAAATATGTTCTCAAATTGTGATCACTGATATCTGAACAATTTTCTTATATTTGTCAAATTGTTGCTGATTTTCATTAGATTTGGAACGACTTTTAGCAGGATATTGACCAGCTGAAAAAAAAGCATACGGGCAAGGAAAGAAGGTGCTAAAAAAGACTTCGAGTTTCGGGCACAATTGTGGATCGTTGGATGTTCTTCCTGGCTAAAGAGCAATTTCAATTGTATACAGCAATAACACCCCGGCTCCGCCGCCCCTGCGCAAGAATCTAAACACTCCTACAGCATCAATAGATCAAACGCTTATAGATAGTGGGCCATGGGGATGGCAGGATGGGGGATTTATGAAATTTTGTCTGATTTTGATCTGTTTACTATTTTTGGTATAATATCCGATTGGAAAATTATGCTGGTGATCATAGTTTTACTTAAGTTAATGCCACGAGTTTTGTTATACCTTAAAAAGCGCAAACCATACCTGTTTTTTTAAACTCATCCATACGTGCCACGTCATAAACTTCCACTGTGCATTCTTATGTCGGATGTGAATTGGAATACCAAATTTTGATAAAAGTCAAACCTAATTTCCAAGTTCTGAAGTTCGCAAATAGAGAAAGAAATTATCTGATTATGCGGACAAATCATCATTCTTTGCTGTTCTTTGTAAGCAATCATTCTTTTTGGACAGTTGGAAATATTTGTATCAGTGTAAATCTCTGCTCTTTATTTGTGTTTTGTTTTTCACCTGAAAACATTTTGCTTTTTGTGTTTGTTATTTTTCATAGAACCGTGTGTATATCTACCAACTACGTACCTCTTCAGTGATACGTTCCTTATATCCGAAAAAAATGGCATTGTAAACATTACCGACACATTCGCGGAAACTTACCCCAACGGCAGCACGATTGTGAGCTTTTGTAAATATGGTTACAAATCTAACAAAGACAGCTTTGCTTACAAGGACTGCAAAAATGGTGACTGGCATGGGAATACATCATTGATGTGCCAAGGTAAGCATCTTTATCACTCCGTTCTATTTGCAGCAACTAAATTTCCAAGACAAATAGCATAATCAGTGACGCCGAGAGAGGGGGGAACTGTCCCCCCCCCCCCCACCCTTCCCCGGAAAAATGCCTGTGTATGATATTTTTTATTTACGCATTACTTGTTTTCCTTAAAGTTTTGAACAGACAATCCCGACCTGATAAATAAGCAGGTCGGGTCAGACTTTTCCTCTTTTTTTCCCTTTATTATTCTGAAAACCACAAGCGATTAGGATCAAATAAACCCTTATCAATGGCTCCATTGTACTTGTTCTCCTGTTGGTCCCTGGGTTGGTGTTGAGTATCAAACTAACAGTGGATGATGTCCTTATTGTGTGGTTGAGTGCTTATTTTAATTAAAATAAGTGGTCTCATTATTTGCTACAGTAAGTTTGTGGTTATGATTTGCTGAAACAAATTTTTTACGGAGGTACAAGTCATGGAAAAGTTAATAGCGATAAAATTTAAAAAAACAGTATAGCATTTTGTATCATATAGTTCTTATTTAATTCCGTGTATGGGGCCCCCGTATTTGATGTTCCCCGGGCCTCACGATTCTCTCGGCAGCCCTGATCATAATCGTCAATTTCGTAAATCTGTGATGTGTGTGCCGAAAATGCTCACCGTGTATACAATCAGATATTCTGACTTAGGTTTAACCTACGAAATATGGCTGATATTGGTACTAAAGCATGGCGCAGTATGTCTGCATTTGTAGAGAGTATAATTGTAAGACGAAGATGAATAAGGAGATGCACTTCATATCTTATTCAATGACTAAAACTTATCCAGAAGAAAAACAGTCAGCCTTGCCGAAAAGGGTTTTAATTATATCAAAACTTTTTTTTCTGATTATTTTTTAACCAGGTAAGGTATAGCCTATCTACTTATAGGATCCCAAAAAGCAATTTAAGGAATATAGTCTAAGGAATGGTAGGGAAAATGGCGGGAAAGAACCTTTGAGAGGTTTTATTGCCTCCTTTCAATTCAAAAAGCAGAACGAATAATCATAAGCCATTTTTACGTACATACTGGTGCATGGAGTATTTTGGCCCACCAGCCACTTAATTTGTCCCACAACCTTTTCAAAAATTGTGGTACTGGTGGTTCAACCTGCATATTTTACACGAGCAACACACAAGCAAACTTAAAAGTAAATAACGTTCATAAGCAATTTTCATATGATTTGGAGGGAAAATTTTACTTTTAAGATAAAAAAATAGTTAATTTTTTTTATAATTATTAAATAAAATTGGTGGCGGATTTGTCTTTCCAAAACCTCCTCCCCATCCAACTGCTGGTGCCTCTTCTGCTTTAGGGATTCACTGTCTATAGATGACATTTTTTCCCGCATCTGCTTCGGTCACTCCTTTCTCACCCACTCCTACCTCATTTCTGGCTCTCTACCCTACTTACAACACTAATCTCTCGATCAAGCATATCCTCTTTAACCTGTCCCTTATAATTATAATAATAATAATAATAATAATAATAATAATAATAATAATAATGATAATAATGATAATAATAATGATAATAATAATAATAATAATAATAATAATAATAATAATAATAATAATAATTATAATAATAATAATAATAATAATAATAATAATTATAATAATAATAATAATAATAATAATAATAATAATAATTATAATAATAATAATAATAATAATAATAATAATAATTATAATAATATTAATAATAATAATAATAATAATAATAATAATAATAATAATAATAATAAAATAATAATAATAATAATAATAATAATAATAATAATAATAATAATAATAATAATAATAATAATAATAATAATAATAATAATAATAATAATAATAATAATAATAATAATAATAATAATAATAATAATAATAATAATAATAATAATAATAATAATAATAATAATAATAATAATAATAATAATAATAATAATAATAATAATAATAATAATAATAATAATAATAATAATAATAATAATAATAATAATAATAATAATAATAATAATAATAATAATAATAATAATAATAATAATAATAATAATAATAATAATAATAATAATAATAATAATAATAATAATAATAATAATAATAATAATAATAATAATAATAATAATAATAATGATAATAATAATAATAATGATAATAATAATGAATAAGATACCTTATACCTGAACTCCAGATCTCTCCTCTCCTCTTCAACTTCCATTTCTGATCTCTTCAAGAACAATCCCTCCTCCAACATCATCACCTTCCTCCGCAATAGCAACTTATTCCACCTGATTTAATCCTTACCCATACACCCTTTTCTACAAATCTATCCTACTCTCCTATCCTCCTCCCTTTTCACACCTCTATTCGCTCCTTTATTATTCATAAGTCTTGCACCTTAGATTTCTAACACCATCTTGACACATTTGACTGTCGCGGTGCCGATAAACTGTTAAAAATGAACAAACAAACAAACAAAACAACAATTATTTGGCCATCAGTGAAAATTCCATAAAAACATTTTCAATACTCTTCTAAGTTGATCGTATTTTAGCTTTACCTGTTGTCAGATTATGAGGGCCCAGGAGCCGCTGCATATCTCCGTAACTAATTCGACTCAAAATAGTGGTGTAGAAAGCACCCGGAGTGGGTGGTTGGTTGTGTGCATGGTGTTCAACCGTGACTGTTGATGTCCAACGTTCAAACGTCAAAAAAAAAATGAATAGGATTCGAGGTACCTTGATTACGTCATTTCTAAAAAGTCGCGGGGTCTGGGTCTCTCATCCGGCTTTGACTACCTCAATGGCTTCAACGTGCATTGGCATTCTTTTAAAAATGCGGGAAAAGTTGATATTTATGAACAAATTTCGTTGGTTTTGTATAATTTATGTTTCTTCCGTAGGTTATACCAACCTGCCTACTTATCCACCTGCAGACGCGCAGACATCCGGCAGTAGCTCAGGTACGTCAAGATTGTTACCGAGTTTCCACTCGCGCTTGGATCATAAAAATAAAAAAAACAGCCCGCTTTTTGGCTTTGTTTCATATTCGGTGTAATTGTGTGTACATATTCGTGGTATAAAAATGTCGAATTTCATTAATATTAATAGTGGGCGGAGCCTAATGTGGTTTTGCTGAAAAGAACTCATAAACACGACATCTCAAGAACGATACAATGTATTCATGTCATATGTCTTATACAGATATCCCATGGTGTATAGGTGTGCCCTCTTGTTTTTGATGGTGATGTCATGCATATTAATGAGGGGTGGGCTTAATGTAAAATTTTAAAATGATCATATTTGAACAAGTGCATGTCTGTTTCAAATTTGTGCTGATTATTGTATCAGCTAGCATGTACATGTTCATGATGTAGAATCGTCAAAATCCATACATGGTTTGCTCAATAACAATACAATAGATTCGGGTCATATATGGTCTCATGACCCGTAGATATGTCCTATTAGTTTTGGTGGTGATGTCATTCATAATAATGAGTGGGCGGGATTTAATAAAACAATCTTGAAATGCTCATTTCTTAAAGGCCAAATATCGTGTTAACGTAGAGGTAAAAAGTGCAATACAATCCAACGTTTCTGATTGGTCGAAATATTTACACAATACCGACCAAGCCAATCATTTATCGCCGCGGAAGTGACGTTACTAATCAGCTAATATTCATCGGGTCTGGTGATTGGTCAAGCAAATTTATTGAGACGAGATTCCCTTTTTAACAAGTGCATGTTTTCTTTGTTTCATTACGTATGATTATGTTGTTAGCTAGTCTGTACATGTTCAAGGTATACAAGCGTTGAATTTCATCAATATGCATAATGGGCGGGCTAATGTCATTGTTCTGAAAGAGCTCGCAAACACGATATCACAAGAATGATGCATTAAATTAAGTCATACGTCGTATATATATATATATATATATATATATATATATATATATATATATATATATATATATATATATATATATATATATATATATATATATATATATATATATATATATATATACATATATATATATATATATATATATATATATATATATATATATATATATATATATATATATATATATATATATATATATATATATATATATATATATATATATATATATATATATATATATATATATATATATATATATATATATATATATATATATATATATATATATATATGGTACGTAAATGTTTTACCTAATTGTACCTATTGTTTTTTGGTGGTGATGTCATGCATATTAGTAAGGGCGGGGCTTAATGTAAAATTCTAGATATAAATGAACAATCGTATGTTAATTTTACGTCACACTTGTTATAATAATGTTATTATAATTATTGTGCACACGATTACATCATCTCATACGCATATGGCTGCATTGTGGGTGTGGCTTAATGTGAAAATGTTTAGAAATCGTACTTCATGAACGGTACATGTGACACATGCAATATGTGGTGCACAGTCTGTTAACACTGTAACATGGCACTCCCCATTAAAATGATTTTAGTTATACCCTGTTTTTACCGTAGATATAAGCTACCACCTCATTAACGTAATAATGATTTTCCCAATCGAGTAAACAATAAATAAACCTTTCGTCTGTACAAGCTAAGCAGTTCTGATTAGCACATGAATTAATGTAGACTAATTTAAGCTTCAAATTAAAAACAAAATTGAAATAAATGATCTTGAAGAAGCTGAAATTTAAATACATTTTTAATGGAGCAACAATTTTGCCATACACGCAGATACATTTAAGGATGAACCAGGGAAGTGCCAATTTAGAGTGGTTCTTCCTAGCATAACTCATCAACGATAGACGAAAGTTTTATGCGCATGCTCTCAAGGACGACATATTTCAACATTGTGGCCGGAGGGAAGGGAGGGGGGGTGCTATTTTTTTTCAAATTAATGTTATTGCTAATCAGACAACTGTTGCAGATGATAACCGTGTTTTAAATTGTTTCGATTTAAGATTTGCATACATAAGGATAATACCAAGAGCTTTATTTTGATGGAAAATATTTGAAGGGTCAGGCTCAGTCATATTCACCAGATCCTCCTACCAATAATTCCTAGTAAGGGTAAACTTGAAGCAAAGTTCATCTCTGATTTTGTTGCTTTTCAGGGTTGACAGCAGTCATTGTGTCAACCAGTGTCGTCATAACCTTACTTACTGGTGCTCTCATCATGATGTGTGTGAAGAACAAACACAAAGGGTCAGTATTTTTTTTATTTTTTTTATCTAGCCTAAAAAAATGTTTGCTCTCCCTTTCTTGTGGAAAATTGTAAGGGAGGGGCGGGCGGAAAACAGATTTTTTTTGCACAGATCACCGAAATGGAATATTCCTGACGACGCTTTCAACCAACACTGGTTGACTCAGGGTTTAGTATCAAGAACACCTATCAGAAACACTTCACTTCATTTTCAGATTGTTGCTTCCTTTTATTTAGCTCTGTTTTTATATCTCACTGTGCTTTTTGTGTGATTTGCAATTTTCTTTCCTTTGCCTAACACACTCGTTACAAACATGCAGGATATCTTTGTATTTTATCAGACAATAACAATTGTGGGCGGTCGACATCAACGGTCAACAGGCAAAATTGCTTGCCACGGCGCCATTTTGTGCGGATTTGTAGGATTTTTCGGCAAGTAAGAGCGGCGGAGGAGAGCAAACAAATAGTTTTTAGGCTTAAATTTGAATCCCAATTAAAACTTCATAAATGCGTGAAATATAAAACCAATTAATAAAGGGCACTTGACCGAAAATTCGGAGCGTAATTTTTAGAGACTCTAAAATATTCAGCGAAGCGTTTTGACCCACGTGGATAGCAACAAAACTGATCTAACATCAATATTTATACCCAATATTTAAATCCAATATTTATACCCAATATTTATCAATATTTATCTACAATTCCTTAACAATAAAATTATATCACTTTATCAGTCAAATCTGGTCAATGAATATTTGAATATGGGTCTAGATTTTCTTGAGGTTGTTTATAATATCTATTTAAAAAACAAATTATTTGTAAGACTTGAGACGTTCTTACCATAAACGGTATAATAAACACTTTTCTAGAACTTGTTCCGCGACCACTGGGGTAGGGTATGCCTGTTGGTAACAAGTTATTTTGCAGGTATACGGCTTACATCTAATAATTTTTCATACAAGTGTGCTTAAAAGTGGTTTACATCTGTTCTTTTTAGGAAGATACCATCCAATAAAGCGCTTGATAACGCTCTGATACGGCCCTGCGGATGTAATGCAAAACCACTGAATCAGATGTTCGTCCACAGTGGTCATCATCACAATGAGGCGCACTTTGGCAATCATGAAATTACCTCAATTCCTCCACATCGGTCTGCGCCCATGCCGCCGCCACGTAAAGACATGCCAGTGACTGACCCAGATGGGGTATACTACATGTATGCCGATCTTCCCATCCAGAAGAAGCACCACTTCGACCAGCCATGTCTTGATGAATTGCCTGAATATTTAGATGTTTTTCCGTAGTATCCAGGCCCGTAGTGAGGCGGGGTGGGTGTGCTACGGGTGCGTTTGCACCCCTCACCTAACGCCAAGATACACAAATCTAATATACCTCAACGTATGAAATTGGAAGCCCCCCTCCCCCCCCTCCCCCTCCTCACCGGAAAATCCTGGATACGTACCTGGTATCACTCCGGGAGAGGTCCCATTACAAGAAACCAAACGGTCCCTTAAAATATTAATTTTTAATGACATGGAAATACACAGTTTGTGATATTTCCCATGATGCTATACTAACGTTAAATCCCTATCAGCCTATGCAGTGTTATAAATTTAAATGATAAATACCTTTGCGAAAAAATGTCTTTGCCCGGCCGAGGCTTAAAACTTCTAAATTTGTAATGAACTTTCATTACTTTCATGGCTAAATATCGTCCACTCCCGTTTCATGTTTACTACGCCATTTTTTAAATCTAAGGAGAAAACTAGGCTTTTTGGCGCGAAACAGTCATTTAAAAAATTCAAATATTTGTAACAGTATAGCTTTTTCGTTGTATAAAAAAAAATTACACATCGCAACATCTTTCATTCTATTTGACAAAAATGGTCTTTAGTTAAACTTTCTAGATATTTTCATCGCAAAATATGAACAAAGTGGCTGCATGGCGTCTTTTATGTAAGGTATTTATACAAGTTCCTTAAAATAGGACCTTTCCCGGACTGTCTGTTTGTAATACATCTACTTGTGATGAATTTTGTTCTGACGTGTAGTATAAGTCTAAAGATGAATAATATCTTGTATTTCTAATGTGTAAACTTTCTCTAAACTATGGCATTTATTCCATGCAAACTTTACCTTGCCACCACCACCACTTTCAGTACGAGCTTTTTGACTTGAAAAATATTTTGGTATAGGATGTTTTTTGATTAGTTGATTTTGTGGGACGGAGTGAAGCGGGAGGGAGGGAGATGGAGGGGAGGTAAAGGGTTTCACACGGAACCCCCTTTGCCACCAGTCCCTCATTCTGTGGAAGAGGAATTACGGCTCTGCTGCAATTTTAAATTAATGTACAAAAGTTTTATGCCAAAAAACATTATTCGTTCAATTTTATTAAATAAAAATTAATACTTATCAAGGAACGGTAAGCAATGCAAATCCGCATTTCTGACCGTTTAAACATGAATTAGAGATCCTATCTTTGGGTTAATGTGTATTATTTATATCAGCTAATCATTTGAAAATGTCACGTCATGGTGGTATTCTTGAACATTTCATTTAAACAACTTTTAAAGAAATGAAATGTTTGATTATGTAAACCCCCTTCTCCCCTCCTCCCACACACCCCTTCACACAAACACACTTTCGGGAGGCAAATTGGATAGGCAAATCCCGCCTATACATGAGAGAAAGAGAGTATAGAAAGTAGAAAGGCTTCACCACTGTGTCAACCGGTTAAGGCTTAACTGAACATATTGTAAGGAATATTTCCCATAGCTACAAAAGGTTTTTTTCTCCTTTTTTTCTTTCTGACATACAAATATAGGTTCCGAATCTAAGTGCAGGCGGGCTCGTGTAAACAAGCATTATTTTAGAATATTTTTAAAACAATGTTTTAACGGGATAAACAAACTCGAGAGACTCGGCGGTGTGCTGAAGTGTACTCCATTTTCTACGTGGCCCTCCATAACCCCTGATTCCTTCTTTAAACTCAAGGTACCACAAATGTCTCACATTACGATGTAGCTGGGTGGGCGTGTAAATATAGGAGGATAAAACATTTAGTTGGCAAATTGCATGCATTCACATTTTGTAACGAGTTTCTGAGTGGCGGCAGTGGCGGCGCCAGCATTTTTTCATGGGGAGGGGCAATTTTGTCTCATTGGGGGAAAATCAGGCAAAATATGTCACTTTACAAAATTTTCTGGCGGGGGGAGGGGAGTAAAGCGATGTCGTGAGGGGATGCCCCCTCTCCCCGTAGCGTCGCCACTGGTAGGAGGACGCTCTCCCAGTAATAAACGTGCCAGCTTCCGTGATATTTAAGATACGGTGGGGCAAGTATTGTAAAGTCTTGGGGTCTGTGGGGAATTTAGCATTCGTAACTAAAAAAACACCATATCGCCGTTTCCTTGCTTGGGCTCCCAAAACATGTTTTTTTGGCTTGCAGGGTGCGTGGGCTTTACCCCGCCCTTCCAACCATATTGCTGCACCATTGTTGACCTATGAGAATAGATTAAAGCCTTTGCGGGTGTTGGAGTTAAGGAGTTGACAGGTTGGCGAGTATACGATGGTCAAATAATCTCAGCTTGAAGCACAAACAAATCATTTTGTGTGAAATTATGGCAAACATGCAACCCCTCCCAATTTCAAGGCCCATTTTGTGAACGTATATAGGCAGAGACCCGCGGAGCAAATTTTGGAGTGTGGAGGGGGTAGGGTTGAAGAAGTAAATGGCGAAAATAAAAAGCGTCATCTTATTCATATTTGTACACTAACTCCCAATCATATCAGTGGTTCAAAATTTGAAATAACTTTACCACTTCAATTTTACCTTCATTTTCGGGAAATTTTGTTCGATTTTAGGGAAATATCGTCATTTTTGGGCACTTCGGTGAACTATTTTTTGATTTTATGGAAACTTCGTTCATTTGTTGTGAATGTTCGGGAAATTTAATTTATTTGTGGACAGTTTTCGGCGAATTTTTATCATTTGTAGGCAATTTTCTTCGATTTAGAGAAAATTTGGTCAATTTTTGGTCAATTTGTTTACAAATTTACAAATTTCTATAAATGTTTATAACCGGTCTTTGCTTGTCGGTATTTTATATTTGTTTCATTGCCCTTTGCTTCCTCGATCCAAAGATTCAGTTTGTCTTTTCTGGGAAGTTTCAAGCGCCAAGTTTTCAGATCCATGGTCTAAGTGTGGAAAATGCTTATCACTTTGGGTTTACCTACAATCTTCGGGCAAAATTGTTGTCGCACTTGTCCCCTTCTACTGTTCTACCCCATTTCAAGGTTGCTTGAAATGAAAGTGTTCTGGGATGATTCTGTTCTCATCACCTCCATCATTGAGGCGGGGTAGAAGGGGCTTAAAAACGCGACAACTAATTTTGTCCAAGATTGTAGAAGTTACACGAATGAAAAAACATAAGGCGAAATGTAATTTTGAAAATGATTTTATTTTTGGCAAAAGTAATAGCTATATACATTAAAGGAGCACCAGACCGAAAAGAGAGGGCGCTCGTTTTTGTTTTATTTACAGATATATTATCCACACCAGATTGATAAACTTCATGCCTCTATAGCCACAGCCGACGTTAGAGCAAAAGTAACATGAATATTTATATTAACCAGAAAATTGCTATACCGTTGCGTGCTAGATAAGCATTTGATTTTGGGGGAACCCCCCTAAAATACGTCCTCACTTTTCACTCTCTTCCCCAATTTGCCACCGAAAGTGTGTGTGTGTGTGAAAGGGAGGGGAGAGAGAGAGAGGGGGGGGGGGGGGTTACATTACCAAACATTTCATTTCTTTAGAATACAGACCTCCGTCTGTATTTTTTGTATTAGTAAGCTTTATTTGTGTTTTTAATATGCTAACATACACATTTCATTTTTAAAGGTTCACATGCAGCAATTTCTATATACAGTATTATACATCTGAGGAAATCTTTTTTTAAATATTTTAATGCATATTCAGTGATCGCTGATCAAACTTTGACCCATTTTTAATTTACGTTAAATTTATGATGTATTACCAATGACCGGGCGGATAGCTCAACATCTTTTTTTAATTCTTTGAATTTCTTTCCCCAGTCACTAAAATGATGGGAAGGCGTTCCTGCTGGAATTTGCGTGGGAGTGTAACAAAGTTTTAAAAAGTAATATTGTTAGTCATAATTTGCTTCATGATTTTAAAGAATTATGATCGATATTTAAAAACAAAAATTTACAAAAGAAAACACCAAGGTCGCCCTGTAATACGTCATGAATTTGCATATTGATGCACGAGATTTCAGAATGCTGTAAAGTGGTTAAGTTGTAATCGCTTGTTTTGCTACTTTAATGGTAATTGAATATATCTTAAAGCATTTCAGGTAATGTTGCCAGTAAACGTATAACACTCCACGTGCATACATTTTAGAAATTGTATGTATATGCATAGGTGTGGGAACCGGCGGTGGTTGGGGAGAAGGGGGGGAAGGGGGTAGGGGAGGAAGCACGTGCCCACATTTTCCTGAAAATAACAAAAGTTCCCCTTTGAAAATTAAAAGTGTCCCTTAATTACTGTCAAAGGTGCAAGAACTGGTGGAATGTGCGCATACTTTTTATCACAAAAGTGCCCTTTTCAAAATGGAGTGCTCCTTAATCAACCAGTGACCCAATAGTAGTAACCTGAGCACGAGCAGGGGGGGGGGAAGGAAGCACGTGCCCACATTTCCCCGAAAAATAACAAAAGTTCCCCTTTTGAAAATTAAAAGTGTCCCTTAATTACTGTCAAAGGTGCAAGAACTGGTGGAATGTGCGCATACTTTTTATCACAAAAGTGCCCTTTTCAAAATGGA
>JAIGNY010002025.1:1367500-1370000 GCA_020152595.1 Chiridota heheva
ATGGTCACACTGAAACACAATACAATCGCGACGGTCTTTGTAGATTTTGTTTTACAGTTTTATTAGCTATTGCTTATTTTAAGGTACAATCTGATGCGGAGGTGTATATCCACGAATTGATGGCAATTGATAACAATGATTGCTTTGCTATATACATGATCGCGTGTTTGCTATTTACATGATCGCGTGTTTGCTATATACATGATCGCGTGTTTGCTATATACATGATCGCGTGTTTGCTATATACATCGTCGCGTGTTTGCTATATACATCGTCGCGTGTTTGCTATATACACGGTCGCGTGTTTGATATACGTGTCGCGTGTTTGCTATATACATGGTCGCGTGTTTGCTATATACATGGTCGCGTGTTTGCTATATACACGGTCGCGTGTTTGCTATATACATGATCGCGTGTTTGCTATATACACGGTCGCGTGTTTGCTATGATGGTCGCGTGGTTGCTATATACATGGTCGCGTGTTTGCTATGTACACGGTCGCGTGTTTGCTATATACATGATCGCGTGTTTGCTATATACACGGTCGCGTGTTTGCTATGATGGTCGCGTGGTTGCTATATACATGGTCGCGTGTTTGCTATGTACACGGTCGCGTGTTTGCTATATACATGATCGCGTGTTTGCTATATACACGGTTGCGTGTTTGCTATGTACATGATCGCGTGTTTGCTATATACATGGTCGCGTGTTTGCTATATACATGGTCGCGCGTTTGCTATATACATGGTCGCGTGTTTGCTATATACATGGTCGCGTGTTTGCTATATACATGGTTGCGTGTTTGCTATATACACGGTCGTGTGTTTGCTATATTTATGGTCGCGTGTTTGCTATATACATGGCTGCGTGTTTGCTATATACACGGTCGTGTGTTTGCTATATACATGGTCGCGTGTTTGCTATATACATGGTCGCGTGTTTGCTATATACATGGTCGTGTGTTTGCTATATACATGGTCGCGTGTTTGCTATATACATGGTTGCGTGTTTGCTATATACACGGTCGTGTGTTTGCTGTATACATGGTCGCGTGTTTGCTATATACATGGTCGCGTGTTTGCTATGTACATGGTCGCGTGTTTGCTATATACATGGTCGCGTGTTTGCTATACGTGTCGCGTGTTTGCCATATACATGGTCGCGTGTTTGCTATGTACACGGTCGCGTGTTTGCTATATACATGGTCGTGTGTTTGCTATATACATGGTCGCGTGTTTGCTATATACATGGTCGCGTGTTTGCTATGTACACGGTCGCGTGTTTGCTATGTACATGGTCGCGTTATCAAAGTAATCTTAAAGAAAATTACGTTTTCATACCAAACATTTGCACAAACAAGTACAAGCATTCCTTTTTATACAAAATAGAACGAGATTTGAAAGAAAAATGAAGATATTTAGCTTATTTTGAAAATAACTTGGAGAATTTAAACGAAATCTCTGATCGTTTGAAGTCCTATATAGGCCTAATCAGATAACTTTTAATTGATGAGTTTCTCCTGAAAATACCTGTTTTAAATAAAACGTATATTACCTTGAAATTCCAGTCTCATTGTGAAACTTCTGATTGTTATATCGCATCATCTTAGCCGTTTGAGAGTAAAAACTTGCATTCTTATAGATTTGTGAGAATCTTAGTAAAGCTCTGTAGGCAGGGTTCTCGTAAATGTTAGTTCTGAAAAGCCAAGCAAGAATAATATGCTTGCCCCAACTGGATGGGTCCCCAGATAAGCTTGTCTTTTTGCTTTAATCATTTGAATGAGATTGCTATGACCTATGACCCGTAATGTTGTGCGTCTCCCTGTGTCATCCTCGAAGCCCTCGGTAGGCGCGTCATTTATTCTTATGACGCAATCTGCACGGTCAATTTCTTTTCCTGCGCTCCGATTGAGTAGCTGTCCTGAACTTGAAACAAAGGCACACGTCTGGCATTGAGGTTGAATTGGCTGCAAGAAAAAAAAAATGATAAAACTGAAAAACTCAACTTTTAGATCAAAGTCATTCTGAAGATCCTTGGAAAGGTGGACACGATTAAAGAAAGGCATCTGCATCAGTGACCAAACCCACAGGGCGCTGCAACGGATAATTTGGTCGATCAATGTTTTTTCTTAAAGGATTAGCTCAGTGGTGAAGCAAGTCCATCTTATATGGAAAAGGAACTCATCAGAAACAAAATGGTGAAGTAAGTATTTAAAAATATTATTCCGTTTTTTGATTTTTTCTCTCCAAATTGATCATCGTACATTGTTTCAGAGAAGGAATGGAAAATAAGTTGGAACATTAATTAGTCAATAGTGTGTCATTTTGAAAAAAATGCAAATTTGTTTCTTAAAGGATCAGTTATGTGGTCAAGCAAGTCCATCTTATATGAAAGAGAACTTTAAACGAAACAAAAGGGTGAAGAAAGCATTCAAATATCTTATTTTAAAGAGATATCTAAGTTTAAAGTTTGGTATATATCATTTGTGTAGAAACGACTG
>JAIGNY010002025.1:1375000-1430000 GCA_020152595.1 Chiridota heheva
ACTTCTCCACCGGGAATACCGGAAAGGTGATAGCCCCTCAGGCCATATTATTTTTCACGACGCTTCCACCCCCCCTCCTCCCCCCTCCTCGCCTCCGCGGCTCCTGATTTTTGATATTTGAAATCCTTATACGCCCGGAAATGACACTTTAAGGCTTTCCTGGCTGAGAATGGGATTTAGTATTTTAGATGCAAATTGTCAATTTAGGGCCCAGAACCTTCAATTTTAGACCAAGTTTCGTAAATATCTTAATAAGATGATGTGATGTTTTGGGGTATAAATACCCCCCTCCCCGCAAAAAAATAAAAGCCTATAGACATTCCAAAAAGGAGGCGCCGAACATTCAAGAGAAAGAAAACGCCGCGCAATGAACTGATGAACGAAGAAACACGCTCCTAAATACTGAAATATATGAATTTGACGGACATGACTGTTTCGACCAAGTTAGCGAAAATTCATTCATTCGCAGAAGTCTAAGGCGCCGATTACTCCACGTGGACCGGTAGATTTCTATCTAATAATCCGACGGTTCAATAGTCCGAAGGCCCAATGAGTCCCCTAACTGCCTAATAGTTCGAAGAATAGGGTTAGGGTTATTGAACCTTCAGACTATCTTCTGATCTTCAGACAATTGGATCTTTGGACTATCGAACTTGCGAACTATTGAAACTTCGTACTATCGGACCTTCGGACTAGTGGGCCTTTTCTTTGGACTATTGAACCTTCGAACTATTGGGCTTTCGGACCAGTAGGCTGGCACCCTACATGCCCTATTAGTCAGTCCACGACTAGGTCCATCCACAACTCAAACTTTCTTCCATTAAAAAAAAAAAGAAACTACAGCATCCAATTTTTGAAAAGCAAAACAAACTTAATTTTCATATGATTGGACAGATAAATTTACTTTCAAGGGGTACGTTTATTCAATTTTTGTAAAAAAAATAAATAAAAAATGCCGCATGATCAGCGTTTTTATTGTTCTACGATGCCGCCAGACCAAACGGCAGGCTACACCCTCTAAACAATCTTCATTTACTTCCAATACACCTGCAACTTACGTTCAAAGGCATGGGCTGCAGGTAAATACTATTGATTAATTGAACAGTTGAAGTACAATAATCATTGCAACTATTATGTTCAGCTTTCTTTGTTTCCACTTTGCATTCCAAAGTACGCGCGGTACCAGGTGCAACACGAACATAGCGTTATTATTATGTAAATTTTGATCCCAATTGCTACTCAAATAGTAGTACATTGTTATTTTCACAAGAATTTGGCGCATTACTGTGAACAGTTTTGTCTTGACTCTGTATCTGTATATCGCATATGATATAGTAACTGAACCTAATTTTGTGCTCCCCCTAATTTCGTGTACTACGTTATACGTTCGATTTCAACTAGCTTAGCAACCTAAGTCAAAACGAATAACAAAATAATAATAATAAAAAGAAAAAATTAGGGGGTTCACGAAATTAGGTTCAGTTACTATACATATAATTATATATATATGCATTTTTTTAAAACGATTTACTTTTGTTGTTGTTGAGGGGATGGGAGTAGCAAATATTTTTTTGGGGATGCACCCTTTCCTCTATAGCGAGCTTCCCACGGGGAATGGGATAGTGGCGTTGTAGGTCATGTTCCGCTAGGGCAAGGGCATTTTGGCGCCCCCTCCCCCCCCCCCAAAAAAAAACGTTGGGCACAAACAAAATTGGCATGCACCGTTTAGGAATTTTCTTCAAATCAGTTTTTTAAATCTGGCCAATTTCTGGACAAAGCTATGCAAAGGGTCCGGGCTGCAGGGGGCGAAGCTTCCGGAAGAGCAGCTTTGGTAAAATTTCCCGAAAATTTGGGGAAAAAAACTCCCGAAACGGCCGAAAATAAAGAAAATTAGCCGAAAATTGAAGAACACCTCCCAAAAATTGAAGCCAATTTCACAAAAATAAGGAATTTTTGCAAAAATCGAAAATTTCCCAGAAATTGAAGGAAATTTCCTTGAAATTGAAGAAAATTTCCAGAAAATTGAAGAAAATTTACCAAAAATTGAAGAAAATTTACCAAAATGAAGACAATTTTTACGAAATTGGGAACCAAATTTCACGAAAATGAAGGAAATTTCCTGAAAATTGAAGGACCGAGATTTTCCAGAAATTGAAGATATCCTAGAAATTAAAAAGATTTCTCGGAAATTAAGAAGATTTCTCGAAGAAAATAAATTCGGAAAATGTTCTATATTCAGATATTGGGGGCCAAAATGGGTCTTGGTCAGTTGGTGGGCTTGCCTAAAATTGTATCAACTTTAGGCATGCTGTAGGGGCGATGGCTAGTACGAAGCCCTGGCGGGGACCGGGGACCCATGGTTTCGCGGGAAGCCCTATTTTTCTCGTGGTCAGGTGGTTGATAGCAGAAATGGACCCTAAAATGTGTCACATCATGGGACGAAGCTGCAGGTAGGGGCGCTGGGGGCGGAGCTCTCGGAATCCCTGCATTTCTTGCGATTTTGATAGCAGAAAATTGCTTAATATCGTGTCAAATCCATGGGTCGACGTCCTGGTAGTGACCAGGAGGCGAAGCCACAAGAAGCTATAGTAGCATTATTTGGCGTGATTTTGGTAGCAGAAGATTGCTTAAAATCATGTCAATTCCACATTAACGCTAGTTAAAGGAATGTATATTTTGGAACGAATGCTCAAATGTATAGGATCCCATTCTCTACAATATGTCTTTAGTTGGGCTATTTCTATCCTGTTTGAAAAAGAAAACAAAAATTCGCCTCCGGACCCCATAACAAACATTTAACAGTGTCATTGCTCGGGCCCCGAATCTCTCGTCCTTTGGGATTACCCACGTCACCCCCTTTCCAAACCCCATTGTTGCGCAACTGTTAATAATGCATTTCACTTATTTTTATGTTTTTACCTTTGACGCATTTGGTTTGAAAATGTATCAAGAATCATGCAATGTGCAAAACTACTAATCCCAAAACTTGAAAAAGTAGGATCTTTGGCAGTTCGGGAGATCTCCAATTTTTTTTGAGATCTCCTATTTTATGACAGTTTTGTGTTCCAACTTGCCAACTACTTGAATCCATGATCAACGAAATTTCCCTTTAATCTTTATATAAATATACCTACAGGCCTAGTAAGTGGTCTCCTACATTTTTGCCACTTGCCTGCAAGTAATCGAAGAATTTCGGTCAGGATTTTCCAAACCGAATTTCTCAAAATTTACTCTTTAAAGTAACCGAATACTCATCATATCACACGTGGTACCAAAGCCTTTAACAAATTTCTTAACCGTTTTAGATTTGACCCACACACTAAATCAATGGGAGAGTATAGAAGCATTATGGGTAATATCGCGTAATGGCGGCTTTCATAGCTTTTCTCTCTCCTACTTCTTGGAGATATTTCATCTCCAACTTTTCAGAGATCTCCCGGACTGTTTGGTATAACGGATGTAGGAGAGCTGATAAAATTGGGAACAAATTTAAGTGAGAAAAACTCGTTTTAAAGATTACCCCTAATCCAGTAATCCTAATTTACAAAGTTTATTCTTTTACATTTTTGCAAAAAAATAAGGGGGCGTGTCTGCCCGTCTATACGTGCTTGGAACCGATCACGTCCACTCAATGGCGGAAAAATATGCACAGTTTATGAAAAATAAAATGCACCCCTCGCCTTAATGGATTAATTCAGTGGTCAAGCAATTAGTTTGTCTTATATGAAAGAGAACTTTTAAAGAAACAAAATGGTAAAGAAAACATTTAAAAATCTTATTCCGTTAAGGAGATAATCAAGTTTTAAGCTCTGTATTATCTGTGCAGAAGTGACTAATGTAGTATTTACTATGAAAGGTTGGCGCCCTTATCCTCACATTCTGAACAATTATTAATATATTTTAAAGAAAATATTTTAATATTTTTGATATCTTAAATATTTTCCTCGAACTTTCTTTAAGGTGGTAAATAATAGTTACCCTTATATCCTAGATTCTGTTTCACTATCTTTATTGCCATATCCAATGGTTAAGCCACAAAATCGCAGGACAAAATATGATAGAATACATAAAGACTTTGAGGAATCTGAGGCTGTGACGACACAACTAGTTTTATCTCAGTTGTTTCTACACAAATGATACCAAACTTCAAACCTAAATATCGGAATAGAATTTTTGAATGTTTTCTTGACCATTTTGGTTCTTTTGATCAGTTTGATGTCGTCTTTGAAATAGGATGGACTTGCTTGACCCATGAGTCATTGCTGGAACGAGAGTCGTAAATTAATCTGGGCTCAATACTTCCCAAAGGGCTACTTCAACCAGAAAAACCTAATCCCCACATATGAATATCTCACCCTTCCCCATGCCCGAACTGCACGTCAGTCATCCGTGGGTTGCAGTCATGACCAAAGGCGTTGGAAGCGGGGTAGGGGCAAGCTACCATCTGAGTGGATTTCACCTTCCCGGTTGCATGGTTACAGCTTTGCACATATTCCTATAGCCAAACATGATACAGTTCTGACGGTGTAACCGGTTGGGAGATGAATTTAGAAAATTATTAACATAAGATTGAAAACTGCTAAAATTATCGAATATTTTAATCAAATTTTACAAATTTTCCCGAAAAATTGTCAAATTTTGTCGAAAACTAGCTAAAAATTCTCGAGAACTGGGCAAATATTTCCCCAAAACTGGGCAAAATTTTTCGAAAACTGAAGAAAGTTTTCCGAAAATGACGGAAATCTCCCGAAAATTGAAGGGGATTTCAAATGAGCAGCTTACTTTCTATGTTAACTTGATTTACCAGTGCAATTGTCACCCGATTTATTTTGGGTTTTTGCTCCCTCTGAGTGGTTCCCTTCCTACGCCCCTGGTCATGACATGAATTAACAATATATGTCCATCAAAAAGACTTCGAGAAAGGTGTGATATAAATAATTTGAAAAGAAATAAAAAAGAAAGGAAAAACAAAATACATTTTCAATACTTACGCCTTAAAACTTTCATTGAAAACTGACACCCCGGAACAGATACGAAATCGGCACATTCTTTGTCCGTATCCCCGTGGTGCGAATTATTAAACTGCTCGATCAACCTTTTGATTAAAAAAGTATTTTGCACTGAAGATTAAAACAATTCCTTGGTTCGTTTTAGATTGAAAGTATAAACCCGCGGTGATCATATAAAACTATGTTGTAGTATTTTTCATGAAGATGTTATTCCGTTTTCTTTAGATTGGTTTGTAGCAGAGTTCGCTTTTTAACCATTGCCTTTTCTTAAGCTGTTAAGTGCTCATTGATCAGTTTCCACACCCTGAGAGAAAATATTGAACATCCTTTACCTTTGTGCATGAAACAACAATTGAACCTTCGTTTACCCCAACAATTGGTATCTATATTTAGTCGCATACTTTAAGGACAATTGCTATTATCATTCTATTGTTGCAATTGAATCTGTGGGAGGCATACGGTGCTGTGCTGTTTTATCAACGACTTTTAAGTCTTTTCTTTGTAAAACATGTGTATATGTGTTCTACATGACGGTCATGCATGAAACAAATCTTGGCCATTGAAAGGGCACGGTAAAGGACACCGTACATGCAAACATGCAGGCCTTCGTCCTTCCCATAAATACAAAAAAATCAATATAAGGACAAGTTAATGCGACAAGCTCACAATAAGTAGTAAAAATAGGACAGGATATATTTTAATTGTCAATGATTAACGAATGTACACTTTCCCTACATCGTTGACTTCATGGATTCAGTTTCCATAATCTATCTGCATTTCAAATAATTTTTAAAAGAAAGTTTATACAAAACTTTATGAGAAGATTGTAAATACATGCCAAATAAAATAAAATAAAAATATGATTGTTAATGGAAATTCACTTTGAATTCACATTTGTTAATTTTCACTACTGGTACGATACTTTGTTAAGTACTCGGAACACATGAGTGTGATGTTACTTGCACATCGGTTGAGGAAGGTTCAAATATTGACATCCTGCTAAATAGAAACAAAGTCACATGTAATAATAATAATACAAATAAATATAAAAAAAAAACTCCACTGGATATCGGCATTGACCATCTCTTTCTGTTTGGATTTAAGTTCAATTTAAAATGAAGCTTAATGTCGGATTGCTATATGAAGAAAGTCCCTTTTTTTCTTAATTGTTATTCAACGGTGCCAGAACTTTTAAAAAGTTGGTTGGAGGGGGAAGGGGGAGAGAATGCAAAAGTCAAAAGGGCTTTCAGATAATCGTTGACATATTTTTCCATTATTACATGATTGAGCATTACTTGCCTTTACTTGAAAAACTTAATTCAGGGGACCAAAACTGGAATTTTTGACTACCCTAAATCCAATACCCCATATGATTTTAATACAATTAATGCACATCTTTTGCCCTGTCATAAATACAAAAACAAGAAAATAGGCACAAATGATGCAAATCTGTAGATGTAGCTTTAAAGTTGTATTTGGTTTTGCACTTCAAGGTGATAACAAGGAATGTGACATTGCAGTCCGACAAAAGAAATACACAAACAAAAGCTTACTATACCCTAAAAGGCCCACTATTAGGGTCTTTGGGTCCCTTAAAACATACTATTGTTACGATTCAAGGCCCAAAAAATATCGATTTTGCTTGGGCCTGTGGAGTTAACCCACCCTTCCCTTCCTCTTGGTATGATTCAAACTCAACACTCCTATTGGAGTAAAGCGAGCTGCATGAATGAACATGAATTGACCATATCTGTGGATTCAGGAACACCCGTGCTTGAAGTATTCTGAGAACCAGGTAGGGTGTGACTATCCTACCATCGGAACTGGCGGCTTAATGTCCCCTCCGAAGGACGGCGAGCGCCATTCAGCCATTGCCACTTCTCTCAACAGCTGAATGAGGAGCAGGAGCTGCAAACGACGTATTTCCTCTTTGATGATCAGCGTTTCTGTCTGCATGGTTGTGGAAAAATAGGTTAGACCTGAGCAAGGCTTGGACCCGGTACCTCCAGCATCTCAGTCGTGCGCTCTACCAACTAAACTACCTACTTCCATAATATTATTGGACGCAATCCCTCTTATTTAAAGCAATTAGAAATATTTTATAACCATGTAAATATAATGTTCTTTCCCTGTATATAATCTATTATTTTAACTGCTATGGCAAATACACTTTAAAATTGAGATTTTTTCATGAAAATCAATCCAAACACTAATATTCATGTTTACAGATCCTATACACCAGGGTCATATTGTGCTAAGCAATGCTCTTCCGTAAGCTATCATTGTTTCTGCAAAATCACTTTACGCTAATTTTTATCTCTAAATGCGCTCAAAATGAGGAAATATGTTGAGACACTAGCTCTATTTAATTTTGTGAAATGAATACCAGCTATAATATAAATAACTGCTAGTCAATCCATCGTGTGTACTTTATGGGTCAGTGAACAAAATAGAATATTATGGAATATAAACAATACACATGTTCTCGAAGGATTTTTAATTAAGCAGTAATTAATACCATTTTTTGGCAAAAAGATTTCTTTTTTTTTGCACAAATATTTTTTTGTGCAATTGCAAAGTGTTCTAATATGAATACACCATTTTGCATAGCATGTTATGAAAATTATAAAAAATTAATCAATTGTTCTATTTATTTAACACCCATTTTCCAAAGGAGAGCCTAATTGCTTAATAGTGCTGTCAGCCTTAGTAGATTACTTCTATTTATTTAACACCATTTTCCAAAGGCAAGCCTTATTACTTAATAGAGCTGTCGTCAGCCTTAATAGATTACACCCAGTTCGAAGTAAATAAACATCAGCTGCTCAAAATATACCAGGTGAGGACGAGGCAACCTCATACGATGTATGTTGAGCAACATAGCATGATAATCACACTTATCATAGGGGCAGTGAATCATGTTTATAGTCTATTCCCATTTTCAAATCTAACAGTAAGATCATTCAATCCAACTCTGGAAACAATTGATATGTGCTGTGTGTGTGTGTAGGGAGGAGGGGGAGGGGGGGTTATTTACAAAAGGTATGACCCATATTGTAAGGTGAAAAACATTTTTTGCTTGATGTTTTGCACTGATTCTGTTTCAAGAAATTTTCGAATGAAATTTCATTTGTATGTATCTGATACAGTAAAGTTTAAGAAACAGAGTGGTAGAAAAACCAGGTTGATATCTCATTCCTAGAAGAAGTTATTGAACTTTAAAAGATTTTTTTTGCCTGTATAAAAATGACTTTTGTAATGAGTCTTACGTCATTATAACGATGTCATCACAGCAATTCCTGTACTAGTCTGGATGTATTTCTTTGAAAATTAATTGGCAACTTTTTATAATTCAAATATAATTTACAAAAACAGATTTAAAAAAAAAAAAATATTGTAAATTTTATTGTACACTATTCTTAATATTTGTGGAAGATTTTTTCTTAATCAGTGGCGTAGCCAAGGGGTGGGTGGGGGGAATGTACACTTTTTCTAAAGAATTTTTTAAAAATTGGGAAAAACTTGGCTTTTTATATTTTTTGTGCTAAATTTGAACACTTTGTTTTGAGAGGTCTATATAAAGTCTAGAATCTTCTCGGACCCCTTCACTTTTTTAATGCTGGCTACGCCACTTAAAAAATCATTTAGAAAATACGAAATGAATACAAAAAATACATGAAGAATAGTACAGGAAATACTGATGATGTCTTAGACTTAGATAAGAAAAGTCTTCACAATTCAATAACTTCTTTCATTGTCCTATATTAAATTTAAGTTCTATGGGAATATTCCATTAATATGGCTACAGTGAAAGCACAACAGTTGCAGGTACTACAATCTACATATATCCCAATAACACCCTTGGGAACTTATACTACTGGAAAGATGGATATGACATGTGAAAATGAGAAAATAATGAAATAAAAAAACATATTTTATATATGTAGACATGAATACATCAAACAGTGATTTCTCAGTGCATACATACATTGCAATATAAGCATTGACAAACAACCTTTTTGTGTTACTCAAAAAATTTGATCTTTAGATTTATAATATTTACAGTATCAAAAGAAACAAGGCACATGAACTGAAATGAAATTCTGTGGAAACCACTTCAAAGAAAGACCCATATATATCATATTGCAAAATCCTGGTAGGAACACATCAATGAATTTGCTATGAATACTATATTAAAGGAAAGGTGTCATCCCATAAATACATTCAGAAGTAAAGGCTGCAGTGCTTGCGACGTCACTTCTGGTTTTCCATTTTCCCTATTAATTGCAAGAAATCTGTGAATTTATCAATCTCACATCAGCTAGACCGAACATAGGGTCCAGGGCCCTACATTAGCTATCGAAAACATCACAAATTTCTCACAATCAATAAGGATAATTGAAAAACGGAAGTCACGTTACCAGCATGGCGGCGTTCACTTCTGAATTATTCATGGGACGATATCTTTCCTTTAAATCAAATATATGAAGTTATGATGTACATCTTCAAGGTTAAAGGTCATGAATATTTAAAACATACATACATATACCTTACTATTCTATTACATGGGGATAAGCACCTGCCCTATGGCTCGGATGGATTTAGCTTTAGCTTAGCATCATGTTATTGACTAAAAAAATCTGACAACTAAGTAGCCCACCTAACAGTGTACATTCTTGACAAGACCACCTGACATTCTTGAAATGACCATCACCTACCCGGGATGTTCACCCGCATGATTTATATCCTTTAAAGCAGACTACATAACTCCCTGCAAAACTTATTTTATATTAAAATTCAAGTAACTATGTTACACACTATTGTAGTCTGCAATACTATACACAATATGCACATCTCACACAATGAAACAATAGTCTACTTGGAATTTCATTTTAATATATTTGATAGAGGACAAAAAATTGGTGAACAAACCAAGTTAATAACTGATTCCTACAAGAAGTGATTGAATTCTAAAGATTTTTCTTGTCTGCAACAGAGAGATTGTTGGTCCGAGTCCAAGTCATCATTATGATGTCATCACAGCACTTCCTGTACTATTCTTTATGTATTTCTTTGAAAATGAATTTTGTATTTTTTAAGTGATTGGGAATATTTTTTTCCTCAAACATTATCAAGAACAGTGTAGGATAAAATTTACAATGTTTTCCAATCTGTTCTTGTAACTTATATTTGAAGTATGTAAAATTGGTGATTAATTTTCTAAGAAATACATAAAGATTGGTACAGGAAGTGCTGTGATGACATCATAATGATGACTTAGACTAAGTACAGAGGTCATTTTTCAAGTTCAATAACTTCTTCTAGGAATAAGATATCAACACGTTTTTTTTACAAATCTGTTTCTTAAATTTTTCTCTATCATATAGATAAAAAATGCCTCTTTCTAAATTGTTAGAAGCGTTTTCTAAACTAATTATTCAGATGGGGAAATAACAAACAGCTTCTATTTTTAAAATGGATTGCTATTGTCAAAATAGACTGGAATAAAGCCTTCATACCATTATACCCCTGTTTTGGTACTTAATACACCCTGTACCAGAATAGCTAACAAAAAGTTTGTTTGCTATTCTGGTACAGAGTGTAAAAGGAGTATAATGGTAATGTGAAGGGTTTTTTTCCAGTCTATTTTGACAATAGAAATCCATTTTGAAATAGAAATCTATTTTGAAAATAGAAATCTATTTTGATATTAAAAATCCATTTTGAAAATAGAAATCCATTTAAACAATAGAAATCCATTTTGAAAATAGAAATCCATTTTGAAAATAGAAATCCATTTTGAAAATAGAAATCCATTTTGAAAATAGAAATCCATTTTGACAATAGAAATCCTTTTTGAAAATAGATATCCATTTTGAAAATAGAAATCCATTTTGACAATAGAAATCCATTTTGAAATAGAAATCCATTCTGAAAATAGAAATCCATTTTGAAAATAGAAATCCATTTTAAGAATAGAAGCCGTCAACATGTACTCTACAAGAACATCCTTAGCCTATATGCTCATGTACCTAATACTCCTAACTAAAAAAGGAACAAATTTTTTGTTTTATGAAAGTACATACAAAATTGTCTTGGATCTGCCTTTATGACATCACACGGTACACTGCGAGGTAACTTTTCAACACACTGATGTAATCTTTGAAATGTAATAATCGGAATGGGATATCAAAATGTTTTTTTTACATTGATTTGTTTCTTTCGTCCTCTGTCACATGAAAATTCCTTTAAATAAATGATTACAATTTTGGAATTGTTTCCTAAAAACAAGGCAGAACTTTCCTGGATAAGCCACACAACCAGCTGTACAGGGGACTGCCACACAACCAGCTGTACAGGGGACTGCCACACAACCAGCTGTAAGGGAGACTGCCACACAACCAGCTGTACAGGGGACTGCCACACAACCAACTGTACAGGAGACTGCCACACAACCAGCTGTACAGGGGACTGCCACACAACCAGCTGTACAGGGGACTGCCACACAACCAGCTGTACAGGGGACTGCCACACAACCAGCTGTACAGGGGACTGCCACACAGCCAGCTGTACAGGGGACTGCCACACAACCAACTGTACAGGAGACTGCCACACAACCAGCTGTACAGGGGACTGCCACACAACCAGCTGTACAGGGGACTGCCACACAACCAGCTGTACAGGGGACTGCCACACAACCAGCTGTACAGGGGACTGCCACACAACCAGCTGTACAGGGGATTGCCAAAGCTTACACAGAGAATTGCTGAGAGACGGTTCAGACTTGCAGGATGCAGCGTTGGACATCCTGAAGAGTTAGCGTCGTCAAACTTTGTACTCTGGCAGCCAACGTATGGTCACAGGAAGCGTGGCAGGCAAAGCACCACTTTCACTGATATGATTCAAAAGGACAATGGACTGATCTCAACATCAAAAATTAAAGCAACAATGCTTGAGAGGAATGTCTGGAAAGGATACGTTTCTTTGGTTCGATTGGAAGATCGACCGAAGTAGAAGAAGTAGTAGAACTTAATTCACTGCAATCTCTTGGTCTTGCATAATTTCCTGCATATTATTTATTAATATCAATTTCTTATTCTATTAAAAAAAAAAACATGCAAATTTGCACCACATTTTACATACATAATACTCATACATTTTTATCCTAAGCCCTTTTCACACAAACAAATTTCAAATAAATCCTGTTTGGTAAGAATATAAAATCCTGTGTTATGCATGCCAAATGCAGTGGCGGTGCCCGGATTTGGTCATGGGGGGGAAAGCCTATGAATCGGGACAAAATATGTCACTTTACAACATTTTCTGAGGGCCAAGTGGGGGTCAAAGCTATTACATGGAAAGGGCAAATGCCCGTCATGCCCCCCCATAGTACCACCACTGGAGATGGGCGCCAATCTAAAACCAATCCTAAATTTCAAAACGATTGTGCAAAAGTCAAGCTTGCAAACCTCCAACCAATCCATCCATGGGTAAAGCCAGGGGAGATCAACTGGGTCATTCAACACGCGCCCAAATCAAAACTGCAACAGCTCTACAACTGCACTACAAACCCATACTGTATCGTCAATACTGCAAATAAATCTCTCTGCCATTAACCATTTCCCATTAAAAAAAAATATACATATATTTTTGGTTTCCTTTGCAAATCAGAATCATTGCCAAGAAGTGGCTTAAAAGACTTGTTTATAAACTGGATGGAATAGATTAATTGCAAGGGCAATTATTTTCAAGATCTAGTATATCCCGAACATAACAAAACCTGGCATATGCATAGAAAAGAAAATCTACGATAAAACTCCCCAAAACTGTTCCTGTTTTAACATAGCGACAAACACCTATCACTGGAAAATACTACAATTGCAAAGTATCTATTTTTTGTGTTTGTACTTCGTGATTATTTACAGTTTTGATTTTTATCTGAAATAGACAAAAAAGCAAAACGAAAATTGCTTTTCATGTCAACCCTACATGTCACTATGTCAAACAGGGATTAAATGGTACAAAAAATGAAACTTTTGGTTAATGCATCACTCGGATCAACAAAATACAAACTCAAAAATAAAGTGATAATCTGAACAATGCATTCTACTTTAAATGAATATTCATACAAATTCATGCATAAAGTGACTGCATAATTATGTAATTGGAACATAATCAAGAACAGCAATCTTCATAGTAACCTTTGGTTAATGTGCATTTCTTAGCTTATTGGAAGTAGAAATATACTCAAAGTAAAATAAAACACAAAAATGTATTGCAATCGTGAAAATGAAGTCTGTTGTAATGGAAGAGCACTGTCGCTTACAACTCTTGCGCCTGCAAAAATAAAATGTGTAGCATAGGTACCCAAACCCGCTTTCTAAATTGGCAAAATAGTTTGCGTGAAAATAGTCTTCTTACTAAGTGTAAATCTAATTAATTGTCATTAAAATTTGTATGAAAATGGCAACATAATTTTCCCCTTTTCCGTGCTTGTTTACCAAAACATATTTATCAATTTTGTCTAAAATTTCAAACATTGGGGTGGGGAAATATCGCCCTGCTTTTAATGCTATGGAAGAAAGCATGACAGAAGTTCATCAACAAAAATACAGTTCTGTAATCATGTTTTTATGGCAATAAATTTGGCATTAAGAATGACCATACTGTAAAAGTGTGCTTCTAATTTCATTCACTGAGGGCTCAGTTATAGTTTTATAAGTTCAACACATTTCGTTTTCAATAATCATAATTATTTCTTTCTTATATATTGTTCATATAAACAGGAAAACACACTAAAATTGCTTTACAATGGAAATTCTTTCAGCCAACACATGGCACACGAGCCTGTTCCCTTATGCTGAGCACAGGCAAGAGGGCGCCACATCCATTTTTAGTCTTTGGTATGACTCAAACTGGGGATCAAATCACAATTTTTTTAATTACAAAAAGCTTGCTCCACCAATAGTACTAACCTTTTGAATACATCATACATTTTAAAGTTGATTTCTCCACTTGCACCGATGACTGTGCCACGTTATATTCTATAAACTCACTATAGTTCTTCAAGATGTGATGCAATGAAAGCACTTCCAACAGGCAAGATGGCTGGTGAAAAGAAAAGGTAAGCTAATGCAACCAACATATGGTACCACCATTGGAGGTAGCACACCAGTAGTTACTAAAGAAATGAATATTCAATGAGGCAAACAGGAAGTGCTTGTGCGGGATCGAATATGAGGAATTCTTGCTGTCTTGTGTGCTCGATAGACGTTGTGTCCTTTCCGACGGGAAGTCTGCCTGGAGTCTATGAAAGAGAGGAATAATTTTCTCTGAGAGGACATTTTGTAAAATCTTAAAGATATATGCACAGGTAACAACAACTTGATCTTAATTGAAAAAAACATGCTATAAACCATGAGAATATGCTATAAACCATGAAAATATGCTATAAACCATGAAAATATGCTATAGACCATGAAAATATGCTATAAACCAAGAAAATATGCTATAAACAATGAGATTAGGCTATAAACCAGGAAAATATGCTATAAACCAGGAAAATATGTTATAAACCAGGAAAATATGCTATAAACCAAGAAAATATGCTCAAAACATCATATTCAAAATCAGTTCAAAATTGACCATTTACATCATTTTGAATAACACCCTGCTCTTTTTGAGAAGTGTTCAGAGAACCAGGCAGGGGTGAAACTCCTCCCATCGTGACCGACGGCTATACATACCCTCCGAAGAAATTGAGCGTCACCGAACAATCGGCCCCTTTCCTAAAGGTCGGGTGGGGAAAAAGGTGTAATGCAGATGACAGACTTCATGTGCTCGATGTCAGCATATTTCATTCTGCATATCTGTGGAAAAATCGCTGGTTAAATCGACGTTGGACTCGAACCTGGGACCTCCAGCATATCAGTCGTACACTCAACCGACTGAGCTACCTGCCTCCCTGAGCTTAAATTATGCTTCTATATAAACAGCCCAGGAAATGAGTATCGGCAGTGCTGGGGAGTTAACCTGTCATGGACTGGTGTCTCAGCCAAGGGGACTCATATGCTACATCCGCTTGTGCAATGGAAATCAGGGATAAGCACGTAATGGCCTATGGGCCTAATACATTTATTTTTTAACTTAACAGCCCAAGAAAAGAGAATACCATTAAATGATAGTCATATCCATATGATGTGAGGATAGTATCATCACATGACAACAATATCAATATTCTGCGATATATTCTCACCAAGATTGAGTCCATGCCTGTGGGTGACATTATTCTTGACCTCTCTTTCTGTGTGGTGGATTGCACATTTCCTAAAGCTACCTCCGCAACGATCATCTTCCCAAGCTAAAGATCAAATAAAGTTGAATAACATTTTGGCATAGACAAATGTACATGTCACATCTTAAAGAGATATACCAGAAATAAACAAGATTCCAACCTAAGCAATTTATATAACAAAGAAAGAAAAGTAGATTGGTTTTCTCCATAAAATGCTTCACACATGACCCTAAAAGCAATGATGGTGCACTTTGGTACATATCTACTGTACTCTAAAACGGACTAAACGAATAATTGTGAATACGTCCGTCACCACAATACCAGACATTTCTTCCTTGTACGTATGAACCACAAATATGTAGAAACACATGAGGCAGAAAGATGGAAGGATTTTAGTGAAATGTCTAGAAAATCTTCAACCACATTGAGGACCACAGATCATAAATAATGCTACTAAAAGAAGAAAATCACAATCATTCTTCAGAATAAACCAAGAAGATAAATACTGTACTATTATCACATCCTTTCATATCTATGAAAACTACTTTAACTGAAAAGAATTCCTCTTGAAAAATCTTGTGCCCTAAATTTAACACAGCCCAATAAAAAAAGAGAAAATATTTTATTTTAATTCATGCATTATTTACTTTATACTTTACAGGAATATTCCACAGTTTTTTGTAAAATTTAATTTGAAAGAGCACACTTTTAGAGCCAAATTGGTACAAAAATCAGGTTGATATCATATTCCGTGCAGAAAATATGGATTCTTAAAGATTTCCCATTTGCATTATAAGGTTTTTGTACAGTATGATGAATTAGTGTTTGATGATGTCATAGAAACTATTCCATTGCAAATGTTTATGTATTTCTTTGAATGTTAATTGGTTGTTTCTGTATGATTAGAACCAAATTTACAAAAGTTATTGAAGTAGGGTATATTTGGCAATGTATATAAATACCTAACTTTTATCAAATTATTTTTCTCGCAGGTTTTACTAATAAAAAAGGATGATGGATTTTAATAAAATACAAAAACTTTGTGGGAGAATGTGTTGCAGTGACGTCATACTAAGCCTTTTCCTATTCATTTATTGGCATATTTTGTGAACCTTAAAATTTGAATATCTCCTCATAGGAATAACATATCAACATGATTTTTGTACTAAATTGTTTCTAATAATGTTCTCTTTCTTATGAAAAGTTACAAAAAAACATGAAAATATTCCTTTAGATCAAGTTTACTGAATCATCAAATTCAAAAGCTCAATTTTTCTCACGAGATGTGATAGTC
The DNA here is from genome assembly GCA_020152595.1 of Chiridota heheva. Taxonomy (NCBI): domain Eukaryota; kingdom Metazoa; phylum Echinodermata; class Holothuroidea; order Apodida; family Chiridotidae; genus Chiridota; species Chiridota heheva. The sequence goes on from JAIGNY010002025.1 coordinate 1,391,598, forward strand.
TAGGGTTAATTCCTAAATAGGACACTTGACTTGCATTGAATGACACACATTTTCACTCAGTCCCTTAACTGTATATATCAATGCCAGGTCGTAATGGATGTTTGAGAGGCTAGTTTCCCACCAAGTGAAAATGCAATTTTAGTCTTCTTATATCTCAGGGCTAAAGGAACAGAACAAAACCTAAACTCAGCAGTCAAAGCTTGTAATGAAAAACAATTAGCGTGATCGATGAACACATAAAATATCACATTTTTCATAATAAATCGTCAGATATTTACATCTCATTAAAATATGTAAGATGTTAAAATAAAAAGACTTATAACTAGTTATCATACTTCTGGTGATAGTGAAAATGTACACAATAAGTTATGTAAATTCATGCTTACATTACCTGCTAGTTTAGTCAATGTTACTGCTAGAGGGAAATTAGGAAGAGTAAATGCGCCTTGTTATGCTGTTCATCGAGTGATTCATTATTGGTTTATGAGTCTTGAAACATGGTCATAATGGTTACACATCAATTACAATCATTTTTACAGCAATTTGGACGATAGCATTTCTACCTCTTGGGTAGAGGACATTAGACGTTGTTTATTGAGTATTGGTATGGGTGAGGCCTGGTGTGGGTGAGGCCTGGTGTGGGTGAGGCCTGGTGTGGGTGAGGCCTGGTGTGGGTGAGGCCTGGTGTGGGTGAGGCCTGGTGTGGGTGAGGCCTGGTATGGGTGAGGCCTGGTATGGGTGAGGCCTGGTATGGGTGAGGCCTGGTATGGGTGAGGCCTGGTATGGGTGAGGCCTGGTATGGGTGAGGCCTGGTATGGGTGAGGCCTGGTATGGGTGAGGCCTGGTATGGGTGAGGCCTGGTATGGGTGAGGCCTGGTATGGGTGAGGCCTGGTTTGGGTGAGGCCTGGTATGGGTGAGGCCTGGTATGGGTGAGGCCTGGTATGGGTAAGGCCTGGTATGGGTGAGGTCTGGTATGGGTGAGGCCTGGTATGGGTGAGGCCTGGTATGAATGAGGCCTGGTATGGGTAAGGCCTGGTATGGGTGAGGTCTGGTATGGGTGAGGCCTGGTATGGGTGAGGCCTGGTATGGGTGAGGCCTGGTATGGATGAGTATTGGTATGGGTGAGGCCTGGTATGGGTGAGGCCTGGTATGGGTGAGGCCTGGTATGGGTGAGGCCTGGTATGGGTGAGGTCTGGTATGGGTGAGGCCTGGTTTAGGTGAGGCCTGGTACAGGTGAGGCCTGGTATGGGTGAGGCCTGGTATCAATAAGGGGTGGGCAATGAAGTTATTTTCTTGCAAGAAGTTTTCTTAAGATTATGTGATATTAATTTCCAGGATTGGCTTTTTGAACTTGATAGTATGGATCGGTTGTATAATCATAAACTTTTTAAGCGTATTTTGATTTTTAAACCATATTTAAGTTACATTGAATATTCTAGATCGTGTGCATAATTTACCAGCCTCCTTACCATAAATAAAGGCAGCCTTTACAAAATTCCTAGACATTTGAGACTTAGTACATTATGTAATTTGAATTGTATTGAAGATGGAGTATCATTTTATGCTTGAATAACCTCTTTATACTGACCTTCATAAGGTTTACATTCCTCGTATGTTTTATAAGCAGCCTTCGTTAATCAAATTTGAAAACCTTGTACAGCCAATTGATAAGTCAGCTATTCAAATTGCTAAGTTTATTAAGTGCGCATCTGAAATACGGCAGAATTACTTAACGTTTGAGTTTATCTCCCTTTACATGCTCTGTTAAATCTACTTCGTATTAACCTCCAACAGTCTCTCTTGTTATTTTCTACCCAAGATGTTTTCGTTTATATTTTGTATATATCGCGAAGAAATTGTAACTTTATCTTTTTTCTTGTTATGTAAATGCTGATGGCCTACAAATGTGAAGAAATAAATCAATATCAACTAAAACATTTTCAAGGAAAGCAAGGGTGTAATTTTCTTGAGTCTCAAGAATATCCTAACACACTCTTCGTGCATGCGTTGGTACTGAAAACCTTTGACACCGATGTTCAAATTAATTATGATTATTTCTTATGAATTTTGAAGTAATTTTTCAAAAGTGTCACTAATTAGACCTGAGCTATTTTAAAATTCTCTTGACTTAGCAAAAAAACGACCTACCTGTTTGACTGCATGCTAGCTCCTTTAACACAATGAACTGGAGTGTAATATTACAATACTGCATAATAATAACTGGGCAATGCAATCGAGCAAGCAAAGGATCCTATAGAAAAAATATCATCTTATCCCCCTTGAAAGGCATCAGTTTTGAGAGAACCTAATTTTTTTTTTTTTATAAAAAAAGTACCATATTTTTCTCTCGGATCAGTCATGCAGCATCCATACTTTCGTTACTTTCTACCAAAATACGCACGATTCCTTCTGATACTTTTCAATAATTTATTATGTATGATGTGGTTGACCTAATACGGAAAACTGCAAATCACCGAATGAATTAGCTTGGGGGAAAAAAGATAACGTCCAACCACATCTCTTTTTTAATTGGGTTAGGCTTATGAGCTATTTTCTTTATGGGGCCTAACACAGTAGATTTCAGTTGCGATTTGCTAATGCCTGTTAATCATGTCTACAGCAATTTATCAGTGGTTTGTTCTAAGTGTTTAAATGCCATGATAAAATAACCCTCTTTGGAAGGAATGGTCCATCAATCGTTCATGGGCATTGCACAAATTCCTCTAAGCATATAATGCATAAATTATTTTTAGGGTCAGCCAAGGACTAATCTGTTCCAATCCACTGCAAAGCAGGCATGTGGTTTTAGCCCCAGATAAATGACCTATTGTGTACAGTGTTACAGTAGCAAGTGAAGTGTACAGAGGCTATAAGGTTGAAAGGTGTGGATTACACCTGTGTTGTGTATGGTGTAACAATAGCTGACTGCTAGCAATTGAACTGTGTAGAGGCTCTCGGGTTAGAAGGTGTAGATTACCACTGATTTTGAGAAAACCAAGGGTGTCAGGTTGGAGGGGCCAAAGGGATAAAAATTCTTAATGCTTTAGAAAACTTACAAATGAGAAGTGTGCTGCTGTGCTTGGATGCTGACTGAAGTACAATCCAACTCCAAACTCTCCATAGCTGAAATCTGATGAAGAGAGAAAGATGCATAATGGAAATAATACGTCCCTCTTTCCGCATACTGACAAATGTCTTATTTAGGTGAAATGAATATTGGCAGGAAATACTGAATTATTATTTCTGCATACTGACGAATGTCTTTGAAGCTTCATGAAATAAGATTTTGCTTAAAATATCTTTATTGTAAACACAATTGTCAACAGATTAAAATTTTCTCTTTCCAATGATATATAAATTTAAATAATACGTTTATCAATCTTTATTTCATCAAGCTTCAAAATTTTCCGATCATTCGTCAGTATGCGGAATTAATAATTTCAATTTTGACATTCGTCATTACACGAAAAGAGGGATGAATATATATATATACCTTTTTTTTATGTTACTAATTCTTGTTTTACTTTAGAGGCATTCTCTCTTATGTTACACATGTGTGCAACAAGACAATAGCCCCAGTGGATTCCTGGGGTCTCCCAGGGGTCCACTGGGGTCATTCGCTGTGACATTACACATGTGTGCAACAAGAGAATGGCCCCAGTGGATCCCTAGGAGATCCCAGGGGTCCACTGGGGTCATTCTCTGGTATGTTACATGTGTGACCAGCCAGAAAATGGGCTAAAAATAGGCAAATTATTTCAAAATATTTTAATATACATGATGGGGAGTATATCAGTGTTCAAATAATATCAAAAGCAACAATTGTGTGTCTGTGTAAATTAAAGGGAAATAGACATGTAGAGTCAACAGTACCCAAAGTGCTTTAAAGGATTACTTCAGGGGTCAAGCATGTCCATCTTATATGAAAGAGGACTTGAAAAGAATCAATATAGTGAAGAAAGCATTCAAAAATCTTATTTCGTTAAGGAGATATTTAACTTTTAAATTTGGTATCATTTGTGTAGAAACGACTGAAATCAGACTAGTTGTGATGTCATAACCTCAGATTCATCAAAGTTTTTATGTATTCTATCATATTTTGTCCTGCAATTTTGTGGCTTAAAAACCATGGGTTATGTCAAAAAAGTCGTAAAACTGAATCTGGGAAGGGTATTTATAATATACCACCTGAAGCCTGAAGAAAGTTTGAGGAAAAATAATTTAAATAGTGACAAAAATTTAAAAAAAATTCTTTAAAATACATTAACAATTGTTAAGAATGCGAGGATGAAGATACAAACTTTCCATAGTAGACTTACTACACCAGTCATTTCTACACAGATATGACAGGAGTTTTAAACTTGACTATCTCCTTAATGAAATAAAATTTTCCAACGCTTTCTTCACCATTTTGTTGCTTATCAGATTGACATGCTTGACCATTGAATCCTTTAAAATCTATGAAAAACCAGCAAACTAGGCAAAAAATGTCATCCAAATTGAACAAAAATTGACCATTTTGGAATTTGGGCATCACTATGCAATTTTGTATGCAAACTTGTGATACATTACAGCAAGGGTTCTTAATTAATTTTTGCGAAGGGCCAAAATTTCACAACAGCTTCAGGCCGTGGGCCAATCGCGTGGCAAAACCAATGTCATGTGACAAACAAAACCCATCAAAACAAGCCCTGAATACAAACAAGTTGAGAGCGTGCACGATTAGAAGGATGCATGGCAGATGTCGGCGGTTCTCTTACCCAGGTCTTATCCACTTTCCTTTGACAAGCCTAGAGCCCAATTTTTAGCGGAACTAAAGATAACATTTTATCTGATAAGCCGCAATATTTTAGTGAGCTAATCTAATGAGGAAAAAAATAAATTAAACCAAGTATTTTGCCATTTCTACCGATCTCATTCGGATTGATCTTACATGCAATGCACTGTATTGCATTATAATGACTATTGTTCACGAGCCAGATCGGATTGTCTGGCGGGCCACATTTGGCCCGTGGGCCACCTATTAAGAATCGCCGCATTACAAGGTGACATTGTAAGGTAAGAACTTTTTTGGATCATTTGTTTTTTAAATGATAACCATATTTCTTTGAAGTAGTGCAGTACAACAAATGGGGTCCTTACCACACCCCAATACAATTCTAGCAGGAACAGACTTTCCCAACATTCATAGTGACTACGATTTAGGAAAGGATCACACAAAGAACGTTGGCCATCTGCCCAGGCATACCTGACAAACTTAACATAAATTTAAAATTGATCTAATTTTGAACAGCCATAACTCATAAAGTAGAAGTGCTATTTTTTAATTTCAAAAATTGATCTGCTCGGATTTTAACATTTTTTACACCGATATCAAAATTATACGTCCATATTTAGACCTTTAAGTAAGGGACACACATACATGAAAATGTGGCAGAAGATGCCAATATTGGGAAGACAGTGGTGGAAGGGATAAGGTTAGCACTGAAAACTGATAAACAAAGGAGCACAACCATTACCTTCTTCTGAGAAGCCATGCTCCATGATGGTTTCAATTCTCTCTGGATGGCTGAGGGTACTACATAAGTATAGCTTGGTCCTCATGGCAGGCTCGTGCAGGTGAATACATCTGGCTTCATAATCCGTTTTTGCCTTGTGGGAAAGTCTTGCCTGAAATGCACAAAAACTGCATGATTAGAACGCATTACTAGCCATGCACATCTGTCTTATTCTAAATTCAGGTTACCAGACTTCACACTTTTAAGTACTCAAAAAACTTTAATAACAGTATCTTATTATAGGTATTATATTAAACAGACATAACAAATGATAGAAATCCCCTCACTGCTGATAACACCTTCCACCCTCTGTCCCACATGCCACCCCACCCTCTGTGCCACTTGTCATCCCACCCTCTGTCCCATATGCCATCCCATCCTCTGCCCCACATGACATCCCACCCTCTGTGGAAATTGCTTTTAATAAATATCTTACAATGCCAATTTATTAATAAATAAAAGTCACAATTGTCAAACAATTAAATGCTCATTAAGATTTTTGGCCTTTAGAACTCTCCAACATGACATCCTCGATTGTCTCAAAATCAGAGGTAATCCACACCATTTAACCCGAAAGACTTCACAATTCACAGACTAGCAACCAGCTATTGTTACACCGTACACAACACAGGGGTAATCTATACCTTCTTAACTGACAGGATCTTCATAGTCTATTCACAGTTCACTTGTTAGCAACTGACTACTGTCACACCGTACACAATACCTCATCCATCTGGGGCTCAAGCTACATAACTGCTGTGCAGTGAAGTGAATCAGATTAGTCCTTGGCTGAGCCTAAATATAAATATACATTTTATGCTTAGGAGGACTTAGTGCAAAACCCATGAATGATTGATGGACCATTCTTCCTAAAGATGGTTATTTCCTCATGTTGGGTTTTATCAGAGTACTTACTTTTCTTGTCCTTGTAATGGAGAAATTATCTCCCACTAAAGGATCTTCTTTCATTGCAAAGGAAAACTGTTCCACAAGCTCCCAATCAATGCCCCCTTCAGCACCCTCACCTTCACTATCTGCAATGACAATCTTTGAGAAAAATCATTGACTACTCAAAGAGTAACATCCCTTGCCACATTAAAAAAATTACAATTAACAAATAACGACACCCATGCTGATGTTTTACTCTGGGCTTCAGACGGTATCACTGTGAGAGAAACTGTGACATTCGCTCATTCACAGGTCAGCAACCAGCTTCTCTCTTGGTGAAGGAAAGGCACCTCTGCTGGTATAGGCATATAATCTGTATGGATGGTGACAAGCTGCCCAAAATTCTGCTAAGTGGAGCCCAGATATTGTTGATGGGAGAAGAAGAAGAGGTGGATTTCAATTTCAATTTTCAATTTCAATTAATTTTTTCCATCTTCTCATAATATTTACATAACAACAAAACGGTGAAGACAATACAATGCAATGAAAATAAGTGATAAATTATATAAAAATATAATGAAAATTACAGAGAGAAAATGGTGGAAGGGCTTGGAAGCAGTAGCTTGTACAAGAAGCCCACCAGAATAAATATACCATGTATAAAGGATATAGCATGATAATAAACCCCCTTCTCAGAAGATGCCACAATAGATGGCTTGAAGTCATAAAAGAGAGACACCTCTTCTTTAGGCATCTGAGAGGACATGGAACAAATTGTACAATTAACAAATTAATGAAGCATTATCTTTCCTTAAAAGAAATGGTCCATCAATCATTGACAGTTAATGTACACATCACCTCAGGCATTAGAATATACAGCTACTTTTATCACCAGTTTGAAAACAAACTTCTCCCACTAAGACACCTAACACAGATGAGTGATTTCAATTACAAAAGTGCCTTGATATTCAGCTTATATGATTATTCCCATGCACACCACAGCCAAAGAGCCTAAGGTTATGTGTGTATAAGATTACAGAAATCCAGTGCAGAATACACATGGCACTTTTGTGATTGAAATCACACACCGTGTTAGGTGTCTTTGTGGGAGAAATTTGTTTCTAAACTGGTGATGAAATAGCTGTGTATCATATGCCTGAGGTGATTTGTACATTAACTGTAAATGATTGACAGACAATTTCTCCTAAGGAAAGATATTGCTTCATGTTCTCTCCCCTACCCCCTCACTCATCTTTTAAAACAAATGTCTTTGACAAAAAAATTATTGCTTTAAATAATTGTTTTATTCATCTATTTTGCATGTATTTACAAGCACCTTGAGAAAAACTCTTTCAGGATTTTGGCCTTTCTTGATGTGTTAATTGTCATTATCTTTTTACTACAAGCACTTCTAGGTTTCCCTAATAATGACTGCACACTGTATCGTCACTTTCCCCCTCAAAACGGACCTCAAACGGACCACAATTATATTTGGGATCTGATGATAATTTGCACCATGACACTATGACAAAGAGTGATTACATTGTTCCAAGTAATAAGCTTGTCGGCTTGTGTGAAGGTAGCTCGAAAATAGCTGCAGTAGCTTAATTAGTAACTAATTGTAGTAACTAATTGAATCAAAATCTGACAACACTTTGGCAGAGTTTAATGCCGGGTGGATCAACAAACACAAGCTTGGGATAACAATAAAACGTGTGAGATAATTCACAGGGGCAATGCTGGTACCAAAGTTACTTTACAGACGATGTTAGATCCAACAGCGGCAGAACGTTTCCAGCACATTGAAGACCTTAATAGCGTCATATATTTTCAAGAATTTCAAACGCAAGTGCAAAGTTGAAGAAGAAGGGTGTAAATGATAATTAATTAGAAATCAGAAGTAGTCCCCAAGGTGGTATTCTTTTACGTCGGAATTGCTTGCGCTAAATTAGAGCATTTATCCACATAATGTATGCCTGAAAATTCCAACAACTCTCTTTCTGGCCCCCTTAACATTACCACAAATATTTCAAATTAAAGAATGCACAGAAAGAAAACTTTGATCAAAACATAATCTTGCCATTTCATCAACGATGGGAACAGAGATAGATAAACTTGTTATGTACTAACCAGTCCCAAGCTCCCTCACTTTCTTCTCAAGGTCCTGAATCAAAGACGTGGTATCCAGCAAGGCTCCGCATTCTCCTCCTTCCCCATCCTCCCACTCTATAGAAGAGAGTAATAAATAAATATAACAATTCTTGAGGTCGGTCATCCGGGAATGTTAAAGTGCACGGCAACCTAACAATGCTTATTTAACGATCTCAAACTTCAGTTAATGGGGAAAACAAACAGTCAGTTATCATTGCAGTCAATGGGAGAAAGAACAAAAAATTGGGTAATTTTTCAACAAATACTAGACAGAATTGATTTTTCTTCAAATATGATGTGTATTAGATAATAGTTTCCAACATACATGAGTATCGTTAATTTTCACTGACTGGCTGAGGCGACACACAGTATTTATAAAAAATATCCCATTAACTGTAATGATAAAAGTTTCCCCTCCCAACGTGGCAAAACTGTACTGAGCCTGTACTTGGTTACGTCGACTATGACCGCGAGAATAAGAGCAGACAGGTGAATGAATGTGAAATTATTCGTCAAATATCAATGCATAAAATGTAGAGAAGGTAAATGATTGCTTCAACAACATAATCCAGCGACTTCTGCCTATATCAAAAATGAAGAAAGTTTCAAAGCATATCATACTTTAACCCTTGAACTCCCAAGCGGTCATATCACGATCGATTTGGAAGTGCCAATTTCAGAAGAAAAAAAAGGGGACCATACCAAAATCCTAGAGGTGCATTTAGTATCATTTGAAAGAACTACATTAGATCTTTCAAAATATAGTATTTTTTGTGTGGGGTTTATTTTAAAATTTTGTGTATAAATTGTAGGTCAATATACTTAACTTTCATTTTTTTTGGAAAACAATCATCAAAACAATTTTTTTCTTCAAAAACATTAAAAAAAAACCAGCATTTTTTTCCCCTTCATTTTTGGTCGCCATTAACTTGACAATTTATCTAGTTCATATCTAATCAAAATTTGCTCATACCAAGTCCTATTTCTTCAATTTTGGGTAAAACATGTCAAATTTGATGATTTTTGGTGCATTTTGGCACTTTTCAAAATGAAATTAATATTATTCAAATTAAAAACTTCTTTCTCCCCCATTTACCTAATGAAATACTCTTTTCATTGATACAATGGCATACAATGGCATAAACAAATTCCCCCCCCCCCCCTCATTCTTTGCCATGAACCAAGCATCACGCATGAAATCTGTATTTTTTCAATAATTGTATCTGTGCATATACAACCAATATTGCGATAAAGTTTACAACAAAAATACAATCCATACTTATACAACTTCAATTAAAGATTAGTGTTGAGGCGGAGTGTTCATATGCATATCTAATGCACGGGCAAAGGACTTTGACACAAGTAGACCAGACTAACTTTAGGAGTGCAAAGTCATTTGAACCGTGCAATAAATACGCATATAAACATGATGCCAAAACATTAATCTTTTTATAAAATTTCCGTGTTAGATTATTTAAAATGCGTAAAAAAAATTAAAAAAGAATGAAAAACGAGAAAAGTTTTCATACAATTTTGCACTTTGTTAAGAAATTCACCTGTTGTAAAAATGGACTAAACCAAATACTCAAGGTCGTGCATTACGGAGATTTAGTGCATGGGTCATGACAATGCAAATACTCCATAGAAATTTTAGAAAGGAGACATGAAGATTGATTTAAATCTTATTTTAAATGGAAGAATTAAAAATGAAATATCTTCTGACAATGTTCAATACACCTCAAAGCAATCTAAGACATTTTTTGTAATTTTTAAAAACTTCAATGCTACTAACTACTATAGGAGGCACCATTTTTATTTCAAACATGCCGTTTATGATGTCATAAACCCAGCAGTTTTCCTTTTTAAGGGTCAAGGATATTATATTGAGTTTATGTGGAATTATCAAAACATTCTGTTAAACCTTTTGTGTCATATCATTTTAGAATAGGGAAATAATATCATCATGCACAAGATATCAATGCAGAATTTAACAATATGGCAGCCTCCATGTGAAAAACATGAAACATGAAAAACATGAAACGTGAAAAACATGTAACATGAAACATGAAACATGAAAAACTTGAGATAGAGACAAGCTTTTGATTCATAGAAGTTAGTTTAGATTTCATATGAAATAAGGATCGTATCAGACTTTATGTTTGTTTGTTTGATGAGAGTTTAAAGGCACCACGACAACGAGGGTCTAATTGTGCCTGAGAGGTTAGATCATTCCATAGGTAGGAAGGAGAGTAAACAGGGGGAGATTGAGAGAAACATGAGAACTAAATGCCAGAAAGCTGGGATTGAGAGAGGAGGTGCATGGGTGAAACAAAAACAAAGTAGAGAGGGAGGGGTGGAAGTAGAGAACTAAATATGGTTGTAGAGGGAAACATGATGAAGGAAGGAGATAATTTTATCCGGAAGGTTTTTCTGGAAGAGGTCGGCTATTGAGTTGTGGGGAGCGAGGGAAGCTCTGGGAAGGATGTACAGGGAGCAAGCAAGGAGAATGTGATGGACTGTGAGGGTGCAGTGGCAATTTTTGCAGAGGGGTTGGGGGAGCCAATAAGGAGTATGGAGTAAGTGAGGTGAGTGTGACCTACATGTATTCTAAGATGGGTAATGTGAACTTTGTCGACACGGGAGAGGTTGTGGATGGTAGGTTTGATCGGAATGATGGGCTGGATGACGTGGAGTTTGTTATCAATTTGGGAGTCCCATGAGGTTTGCCAGCAGTCATGAACAAGGGAAGCGATAAGACTTTATGTCTCCTTTACGAGAGTAACAATATATTTGTCCTGGATCTCACCGTGATATCCCGTGTCAGGTGACCTATCACAGAAGTCAAGGTCAACACCAGCTTTCAAGGCTGTAATTCTTTGTTCCAGACACTTTTTTTCTGCAAAAAGGAAAACAAAACGTGACAACTTTAAATTTTAAACAGAGAAAATGGATACTTTTGAAAGGTGTCTACATGGTATTTACTGCAATAAAACACAAGACAGGAAAATCAAAGTTACATTCTAATACTATGACTGTGAACCAACGTATTATGCTTTTACCTTACATGGTCTATAAAGCTCGCATTGAAATGTAAAGTTAAGCCATTACTAAACTTCAATATATATGAATTTGTTACAGAGCATTGTTTGAAATGTCCATGGGTACCATTTGCAAATAATTACTATATACTAAATACTTATATGAATTCTGAATTTAAAGGAAACCAACAATTCTAAAATTAAAGGAAACCAAATAGTAGAAAAAGATTTAGCTTTTTCCAAATAATGGTTGTTTAGAACTAATAAAATAGTTCAATATAAGCAAAATATTAATGTCTCCAGCATGAATATATATTTTGTCAAATGCAGACATTACTGGCTCTTCATTGGGTCGTGTGCTGTGTTATAGAAAATAATGAAAAATTAATTGTGTAATCTAGTAGTAAAATGTTTTCGTCAAAATCCATAATTCCTTTTAAAGGAAGAAATTGGTGTAAAACTCATCTTGAAATCTTACTGTTTTGGAGCTATTGCATTTCAAAGATCTCCATAGTGTGATCTCGCAGTGTACAGTGTTATGTAATGCCATAAATGCAGGTTCAAGACAATGTTATATGATGATATATATGTATGATACATGGAATTTATATGGCACATTTTCTAGTTTAAAGAACTATTCAAATGCACTCTAAAGCAACATACTAGTTCTCCGGCTGCCTATGGGCGCACATGAACTTAATACTTGAAAGGGAAAGTGAATGAACACCGCGTTTTCACGCTTCTCTTCTCAAACACTGTTCAGAGAATCAGGCAGGGTGACTCTCATGCCATCGGACAGCTTAACATTCCCTCCCAAGGACAGTGTGTGCCATTCAACCATTGTCACGTTTCTGTACAGCTGAATGAGGAGTAAGAGTTGCAGAAGAAAAAAATGCTTCCGCTTTGATGTTCGGCGTATCTGTCTGCATAGCTGTGAAAAAATTGAGTTAGACCTGACCGAGGCTTGAACCCGGGACCTCCAGCATCTCAGCCGTGCGCTCTGCCAACTGAGCTACCTATTCTTCTAAGATGTGTTTCTTCAAAAAAAATTGCCTCTTTCTAAATTATAAGAAGAATTTTTTGTATAATTATTGACATTGGGTATAACATGCACTTTTATACAAGAAAATGCTTTGCCTATCTGTTCTTGTACGTACTTAATAGAAATACATGAACAACAGTTTTGGATCTGCCTTTATGACATCACACTGTACACTGTGAGGTCACACTGGTAAAAAATTTGAAATGTAATAATTCCGTAACGAAATAAGATACCAGCATCATTTGAATTCTAAGCTGTTTATTCAATAGTCTTCTATCATATATATGAAAATACATTCACAGGCATATTTCCTTGACACATTATTAATTTCTTATATAAAAAGCAGTAAAATCACTCATTGTTGACAACATTTGACAAAATAGAAATAATAATTTTGTTTCCAAGGTTCTTAGCATCTTTGTGTCTATTTAACATAGTGTAAATTTTTTATACGGTGTTAATAAAGTATTACAGGCATATAGGTCAAGCTATTGATGTTCCACATGTTAGGAAGTATAAAGCTTTACCTAGATCAAGTTTGCTTGCCTGGTACCTGTGGACATCTTCTGTTAAGGAGCTAATGAGATCTTGCTGAGAGCTAACCTACAAAATAAAAAAAGGGAACAAAATTTGCTATCATACAATTTTATTTCAAAGCTGTTGATAGAAAAGATTTTTGGCTTGAAAAAATGCTGAAACCTACTACTGCATTATATGGAATGTTGTAATGCAAAAATACATGCCTTTAATATTGAGATGCAGGTTTTATCAGTTTGGTACATGACAGATCGATAAGGCCTACAAAATAAACTTGTTTGTTTGCTCTCCTCCTAACTCACCGAAAAATAGAAGTGGCGTTTATTTTTTCTATTTTTTTACATTTTCAAATCTACCTACGCTTCGTAAAATTCCCTATAAAATGGATGGAAATCACTTTTGCCTGTTGACTGTTGCTGTGGAGAAAATGAAGCCCTCGCCCAGCTTGAGAATACAGTTTTCCTGCGTGTAACGAGCGTGTCAGGCAAGGGAAAGAAAATTCCAAATCACACAAAAATGCATAAGTGAGTTAAAAAATAACTGAGCAAAATAAAAGGAAGCAACAATATGAAAATGAAGTGAAGTGTTTTAATTGTGTTTTATAAATGTTCTTGATAAAAAAAGAAGAAGATAAAACAAAACTTTTTTCCACCCACTCATCCGTAAAATTTTCCACAAGAAAGGGCAAACAAACAATTAACCTTTCAGGGTTTAATGATTGACAGCTTGTTTTAACCAATCACTGCATGAATTTGCCTAGCAACAAAATCTGAGTATCTAAGTGGGGGCAAGCAAACATCCTACTTGGTACTGCAGTACAGTACAGCTAGCTAATGGCGCGCACTCATGTAGTCAATGCAACTTACTGTACAAAACAAATTGCTGCACACACAGACTGAGTGACGGCAAAATGGTGAACAAAAATTGCGCTTACGAGCCCATTGGGGGCTTTGTAAATCTGATTGCTGTTACCCAGAACAGTTAGCAAACTTAATTTTGTTTATCCCTTGCTAAAAACTCTAACGATCCAGAGAAGTGCCATAAATGGACCAAAGCTTGCGGCAAGCCTCGCGAACATCTAAATGTCAACGCATTGATAATGCACGATTGCGGATTTGAGGTTTGTTTGCCCCACATAGTTACCATGTTGCTATGGTGGGTATTTGGAAACCTGGAAAGGTTAATTGTTTCTTAGGCCTAATGGTAGTACAGAGAATATACTCTTTTCCAAATAAACATGCTTGGATAAATTTTTGTCTCAACTCTAATAAACTTTGTATGAATATTTCCCCCTTCCCCATAAAAAATATAAAAATATAAAAAATATAAAAAAATCACTTAGTTGTAAAGTGACAACATTTGTACCAGTTCTGTTTGGAGAAATTGCTGTTTTAATCATTTTCAATCCTGTCCTGCAATATAATTTTAAGATTTGACAAAACTTCAGTAGCTTTTAGAAAATACTTTGAATCCACATCAAAAAGCTTTTAGAATGATACAAAAAAACAAAGTCCAGAATTTGTTTGTTACTACTTCAGTTTTTCACTTTGCAAGTTTAAATTTAAATTTAGATAGAGTTAGTAAAGTTAAATCCATACCCAGGCCATGTTTGTGTGATGAGGGCTTAACGGCACCACCACAGCAAAGGTAAAATTGTGCCTGAGAGGTTAGATCATTCCAGAGGTAGGAAGGAAAGGAAACAGGGAGAATGAGAGAAACACAAGAACTAAAAGCCAGAAAGCTGGGATCGAGAGAGGAGGTGCATGGGCCATGATGACCAATCAGGCCGGTACTTGAGTGGACGAGAGTACATGGCTCCCCTGGACAGGATGCCAATCCATTACAGCTCAGCAGTGCAGGTACCAGGGCAGGGACTGGAGTGACCAAGAAAATAGAGTAAAGTGTCTTGCTCAAGGACATAACAAAGTGCTTGCAACAGAAGTCAGTACCTTTTGCATATCACCATCATGACTTCTTAACCACTAAGCAACTGTACCTCCATATATATATATATATATATATATATATTAGACACAGACATGTGCTTAAATACTTCTACCACAAATAGCTGATAACTCAAAATTAAAAAAATGGAAAGATAACTTCTCCCATTTCAAAACCAACAATTTTAAAATTTAATTTTACATAACTGGAACCCTTTCAGCCATTTTAGAAACAATGTTTTGTCTAGATATCTGTGTACCTTGCAAATGTACCCTCCAGACATAGTTATTTGGAACCAGGTGGGTTTTAGCTTTAAGCATGACCTTAACAAAGTTTGCGGCATTTGCTTGTTACTACTTCTTCATTCCCAATTAAAGTGTTTCCGGCACCGATATGTGTCCTTTTCATACATACAATAAGAACTTAGTGCTTTTATGGGTGGACTTTAATTGTGTCTTCAACAGCTTTTGGCCAAATTTTGCTAAAGAGTTTCAATTGTATCCCAAATACCTGAATAAGGACCTACCAGTGCCCTTAGAGCAATGACCTCGTGTCTTAGTTTCATGAGGCAGCTGTACTGGGCTTGGTACGCCTCTCTGCTCTTCTCCGTCCACTTCTGAATCTCCAGAGTCATGACTTTCAGGTCTAAGGATTCATCGGTGGAATTGAGCATAGAATACACTGTGTGGGTAAAAAAAAAGATCAATGGAAAATACAGAATTAAAAATCATAGTAATTAACCTTTCTCTTCTTCGGATTACATGTCAAACATCAGCAGGCTGCATGACGGATATAGAAACGGAACTTCAAGATCAATTGACTGGGATTGGAAGTTAATGAACACTGCATTTTCATGCTTCCCTTCTCGAATACTGTACAGAGACCAAGGCAAGGGGTGACTGTCCTGCCGTCGAGACCAACATTTAATATCCTTTTCCGTAGGATGGTAAACTCTATCCAAGCAATGTCCACTTCTTTCTAAGGCTGGATGATAGCCCAGTTACGCTGATGACAAGTTTCTGCCAATGATGTCAGTGGTATCTGTCTGCAGGGCTGTGGAAAAATCTCCTCGTTGAATCTCGAGAGATTCTTTGTAAGAGAAGAACATGATGTTGGTTGATTGTTTGGGTTAAAGAATTAGTTCAGGGGTCAAGCATGCCCATCTTATATGAAAGAGGACTTCGAAAGAAACAAAATGGCGAAGAAAGTGTTCAAAAATCTTATTCCATTAAAGAGATAATCAAGTTTAAAGCTCTGTCTTATCTGTGTAGAAATGACTGGTGTAGTAAGTCTACTAAGGAAGGTTGGCATCTTCATCCTCACATTCTTAACAATTGTTAATGTATTTTAAAGAGTTTATGAAATTTGTTGACTATTTGAATTATTTCTCCTCAAACTTTCTTCAGGTGGTATATTATAAATACCCTTCCTAGATTCAGTTTTACTTTCTTGACATATCGCATGGTTTATAAGCCACAAAATCACTTGACAAAATATGATAAAATACATAAAGACTTTGAGGAATCTGAGGCTATGACATCACAACTAGTCTGATTTAAGTTGTTTCTACACAAATGATACCAAACTTTAAACTTAGATATCTCCTTAACGGAAATAAGAATAAATGCTTTCTTCACTATTTTGTTTCTTTTGAAGTCCTCTTTCATATGAGATGAACTTGCTTGACCCCTGAACTAACCTTTAACATCCACATCTACAGGAGGGTAACTCTATCCAACCATTGCTCACTTCTACCTAAGGCAGAGGATGATAGGCAGGTGGCACAGACGACATATTTCTGCCCATGATGTAAGTGGTATCTATTTGCAAGGCTGTGGAAAGTCTCCTAGTTGAATCTCGAAAGATTCTTTTTATTAAAGAGAACGAGATCATATTGGTTGATTGTTTGGGTTAAATGGCACCTGAAGTCTTCAAGCTACGTGCCAAGAGTAGGTATTGTACACGAAGAAAACATAGTTGTATCATGTAGTTTAAAGTGGTTTAAACTGATAGTGATATGAAAGTGACTTAACTTATGGTGGTTAAAGTAGAGTTAGTCAGTGTGGGAGAAAGAAAGTGAGGGATTTAAAATCATATTTTGTGGGTAAAAAGTGATAATAATTAGGCTGGAGGGTGTGGTAGGTTTATATCAATAGAGTATATCTTAAGATTGTGGAAACGGCAGGATGATTTTAATGAGAAAAGTAGTTTTTCCATCCTCAAGGAACACCTGCATAACTTTCATAATGCTACAATGATAGAAAACTTAAAGGTGCACTAGACCAAAAAGTGAGGGCCCTCATTTTTCCATATTTCACAGATATATTATCTACAATAGATCGATAAACTTCATGCCTCCATAGCCCACAGACAACGTGAGGGCAAAGGTTACTTGAATATTCATATTAATCAGAAATTTGCTATACCGTTGTGTGCTAGATAAGCATTTTATATTTTGGGATCCCCTAAAAATACGCCCTCACTTTTCGGTCTAGTACCCCTTTAATCATCCATTGTCACAACCATTCATATTCCTCCGCCCTAAACCTACACCTTTTCATCAGAGACCGACATCTACAACCTCAAGAAAAAAATGTAACATTACGAACTTATCATGCTATTGCTTTTACCCCATGCACAAGTCCCGACTGTTTACTATATTCTGATCAGGAGATTATATTTCCAACCCCGATTTACGATATCCTTTTCTTAAATCAGTTCCACAAAACCACAACTGCTACAGTGGCAGGCCATACACAAAGCCACAGTGTTATGTGAATTGACCACTTATCAACTTATCCTACCGCATACATGGAGCGTTTGTGTAAAAAGTGTGGCACTCAAGCAAAAAGAGGACGAGACTGTGCTGAATGAGGCCTATTCATGCAGATAATTTGCAACTTAAGTGGCCGAGATGGAGGAGGTCTGGTTTGATGTATAAGTTGAAGGGAGGGGATAGGGTTTTAGTCCTATTAAAGAGGGTGGAGAAATTTGGGTACCTAATGAGGTTGTAAACAGAGTTCTGGGTGTTGGTAAGGACTCTAAAAGTGTAGGAGAGGCTAAGCTTTCTACACCATAGCAGAAAGGGGGTTCATTGGCTTCAACATGAAGGCTGGTGATGGGGGAGGTCTTGTAGAAGCCCAGACAAAGCCTGAGGGCTTCATTTTGGATGGTGTTGATGTGCTTAAGGTAAGAGTTGTGAGCGGCATAGTAGACAATATTGCAGTAGTCGAGCTTGGCACGAATGGTGACCCTAAAGATTTTGAGGAAAGCATGGTAGTTCGCACCCCAAGTGGTGTTAAAGAAGAGGCAGAGAAGGTTGAGGGAGTTGTTGCATTTCTGTTTCAGGTTGGTGATGTGTTGCTTGTAGGACAGCTTGGGGTCTAGAGTTAAACCCAGGAACTTCGTGTGTTCAACTTTAGGGATGCGATTGCCAGTGAGCACGAGGTTCGGGTTGGGGTGGAGGTTGTTGAAATGACAAAAGTGCATGCAGACTGTCTTGCCTAGGAGAATTCAAAACCATTATTGTTGCACCAGTTTTGCAGCCGGTTGAGGCAGAGTTGGAGCCTATTTTCAACAAGAGAAAAGCTAGGGGAGGAGTAGAAGATGATGAAGTCATCCACATTTAATGTAAAAAATAATATACATATTTTTTACGAAAAAGGATTCCTTCACCCTTTTAACCTATAGCACTGCAAGTTACCACTTACAAACTGAGATGAAATTAAGTGAAAAGATGTGTTACACATGTGTGCTTATAGTCAAACTGTTGCCAGGTGCATTCCTCTTATTTTAACTACTGTGCAATAATATTGGTTGACACACACTTATAAAAGTTTGCAAAAGTACATCACTATAATATTGACAGAATAACATGACATTATTCTAAATCCTCATCATACTGATCTCCCAATCTCTTCCATCAACAAGAACAGTAATACCCTCATGGTTTGCATGCCCATGCAAATTGACACACCCATATCATATGATCCGGCCAATTATAAAGATGGCATCTCACACTAAGTCCCACATGGCATCCCATGTCTCACATGGCATCCCACCCCACGCCCTTCATGACATCCCATCCCATGTCCCACATGGCATTCCACCATATCTCCCACATGGCATCCCACCCCATGTGCCACATGAAATCCCATCCCATGTCCCATGTGGCATTCCATCATATGTCCCACAGGGCATCCCATCCTATGACCCACATGGCATTCCACCCTATGACCCACATGGATCACATCCCATGTCCCAAATGACATCCCACCTCATGTCCCACATGATATCCCATGCCTTGTCCCACATGGCATTCCACCATATCTCCCACATGGCATTCCACCATACAGTGTCTCACATGGCATTCCACCATGTCCCACTTGGCATTCCACCATATGTTCCACATGGCATCCCACGCTATGACCCACATGGATCCCATCCTACATGTATGTCCCACATTAACCCAACCATATGTACCACATGACATCCCTCCCTATGTCCCACATGGCATCCCTCCCTGTGTCCCACATCAGTGGCTTCCCACCTGATGTCCCACATGGCATCCCACTTTATGTCTCACCATATGTTCCACATGGTATCCCTCCGAATGTCCCAATGACATCCTACTTTATGTCCCACATGGCATCACATCCCATGTGCCCATGGCCTCCTACCCTATATCACATATGGCTTCCTACCTTATGTCACACATGGCATCCTACCTTATGACACACATGGCATCACAACCTATTTCACACTCTGTGTTACTCGTGGCATCCTACCATGTCCCACATGGCATTCTACCCTGTTCCCACATGGCATCCCACCCCATGTCCCACATGATATCCCATAGGCTCTATAAGAAGTCTCATCCTAGCTATCACAGTCCCTAAATTAAGCATACTATGTATAAAAGTGTCAGTTCATATAATAACTTATATGCAAATGACTTGTTGAAATGAGGTGGGACGCCATGTCCCACATGACATCCCATGTCCCACATGACATTCCATCCCATGGCATTCCACCTCATGTCCTGCATGGCATTCCACCATATATCCTACATGGCATTTCACCATTCCACATGGCATCCCACAACATGTCCCACATGGCATCCCACCCTATGTCTCACATGATGTCCCATAGGCTCCATAAGAAGTTTTATCCTAGCTATCACAGTCCCTGATTGAGCATACTATGTATGAACGTGTCAGTTTATATAATAACTTATATGCAAATGAGTTGTTGAATAAGAAAAAAGGTGGAGTCAAATAATTATGCCTGATATAGCCCTTAATGTATACCACATGTTAAATATTATATCATATGTCCCTCATGGCCCCCATCCATGTCCCACATGGCATCCCTCCCTATGTCCATAAGCAATCACATCCTGTCACACTCTGACTAAGCATACTAAATAAAAAAAGTCTGGTTAGTTCATATACTGTAGCAACGTTATGCAAATGAGCACAATAATAAAGGTGGAGTTTAATAATCATGCCTGATACAACTGTTGGTGCCCAAATATTTTGAAGAATTTTAAGGATTTTAAATCTCAAGTGGTACAAGAGAGACTTGATGATCTCTGAAGAATATTGGAAAATTATATCATTTTACACTTATCTTCAAAGAAAATATTAAATGTTTTGTAGACTTTATAAGGAGACTAGTCTTCAATCCTGTCTTAAGTGTCTCTGAAATACTAACATTTTGTAAGGAAATTCTAACCTTCCATAAGGATATCTAAAGAAACTTTAACTTTTCTGAGGAACTCTGAAGAAACTTTAACATTTTCTGAGGAATTCTTAAAAACCTTTAACATTTCTGAGGAATTCTCAGGACAAATCTGTGGACGGCTGGACGGACGTAATCGCCATTACATAGGTTCGCAAAATGCTTCGCATGCGAACCAAAAATGGATATTAAATCACTTTGTAATAAATTCCTTTTGTACTCACTTACCTGTACTAAATAGGAATGAAAGGTAGTTACATACTCATGACTGAACTTTGGGAATGTGACTTGATAAAGTGTCATGTCACACCAATGTCATGTCACACCAGTGTCATGTCACACCAGTGTCATGTCACACCAGTGTCATGTCACACCAGTGTCATGTCACACCAGTGTCATGTCACACCAGTGTCATTTGAAGTGGCCAGTTCGTTTCCTTGCCACCTATAAACCTTCCCCTTCTAATGTCCCACATGCCATTCCACCCTGTCCCACATGCCAATCCACCATCTCCCACATGCCAACCTACCCTGTCCAACAAGCTAACCCATCCTGCCCAACATGCCAACCCATCCTGACAAACACGTCAGCCCATCCTGACAAACATGCCAACCCACCCTGTCCAACATGCTATCCCACATGCCACCCCACCCTTCCCTACATACAATTCCACCCTGTCCCACATAAAATTCCACCCTCATCCTAGTTCCTTTATTTACTTATCATCATGTCTACCCAACATTTCACTTATTGTTTAAATTCTTTTCATTACCAAGACACCTAATTTCAAATTCTATTGAGGCGAGGAATATTTTGCTCACTTCTTTATTCATGGCAGTAAACCTATTTTACTGCTAGGTATGCAGTGTAAGATTTCAAGTCTTCCACGTCGCTGTCCAAGCGTGGGTTCGAACCAGGGATCATCAGCATAAAAGTCCAGCTCTTTAACAACTGAGCTATCCTACCTCCGTAAATATGACCCAGCAAATAAATAATTTTCCACCCAACATTCTCACTTGGTCAAGTTCTTAAAGAACTTCCTAAGAATCACTACATCTTTTACAAAAATAGGAGAAAGCAAAAAGCTATGGTTTTTCTTACTTGTATATGGTGGTACAAAACACATGAGGGTACAGTTTGTCCAATTATCTGCAAGTTCAGAGAATTTACTGTTAAGAACGATGTCATCGCTGAATCCATACCCGGAAAAGAAGTCTACAGCAGAATGGTCAGCATACACAACCAGAAAATCATATGGTCCAACCAAAAATGGATCTTTGAGTTTCTGTCAAAAAGAACAAATCACTGTCAGCGTTTGATTACACAAAGAAGCTAAACTAGCACATGAACGGCATTGTATGAACTTTTTCCATTGTTACTTCAGCATAGAGCTGGAACTAATTACAAATTTTCCCACGGTTCTAAATAAAGGTGTCAAAAGCTTCTCACAGAACAATTAGTATGAATGTAGCAAGTACTGTACATCTTTATATGCTCACACTTTGCCACACACGTTCCCTCTTTCGCAATGTACTATTCATCACACAATTACATTGTGGGGGAGGGAGGGGGGGGCATTCTTAGAGCAATGAACCCAAAACACTGTGGTCAAAACCTAAACAGTTTACCACATATACTATTGTTTACGTAAGAAATACAAAAATATCAAAATAATTGTTTTATCATTTTAAAGAAAATAATATTTCTGCCTGTGAATTCACGTTTTGCGGATATAACCGCGAGAACGATGACTTTTCAGGTGTGCAGTAGCACAACAAGCTTCTTCTGGCAGATGAAAAATATACAATGTTATCATTTACTGTTCGGAACACAAACGATTTATAAGTTAACAAGATGTGAGTTGTAAACAAACAAGCGCTTGTTTGTCAATTATAATTTCTAAAAAGGAAACGTATTGCAATTAAAGAACAAGTGAAACTTCATATCACACAAGTCTCATTCAAATCAAGGAAAGTTACACAGAAACATAAGTTAGATAAGTAAGGATTTGTAAATTTGCTGATGACACTAAGCTGTACAGAATTGTTAATGATGCTAGGGATTCTTCACTGATGCAAACTGATCTAGATAAGTTACTTTCTTGGTACCAAACGTGGCAGATGTCATTCAATGTTGAAAAATGCAAAGTTATTCATTTTGGTCAGAGCAATTTGGCTTTGATTACTGCATGAATGGTTTAAATCTTGGTTGTGTTGATGAAGAAAGGGATCTAGGTGTTGGCATTTCAAGCAATTCAAAACCTTCTAAACAGTGTGCTTTAGCTGCTGCAAGGGAAAATATGATGCTTGGTTTGATTAGAGGAAATGTTTGTTTTCTTGGTAGAGAGGTTGTTCTTAATTTGCATAAGCAGTTAGTCAGGCCTCACCTTGAGTATGCTATTCAGGCTTTTTAGTCCCTTTTATGAGGATAAATTCACTTTAGAGCAGGTTCAGTAAAGAGCCACCGGAAGTTCGGAATTTCTCTTATGATTCTAGGTTGTGAATTCTTGGTTTGACTACGCTTGAGTTGAGATGAGTATGTGGCAATATGATTTAGGTTTTTAAATTCCTATCTGGTAGTGACGCTTTGACTTCCTCTTATTTCTTGCATGTTTCAGCTAATCTTCATGTAACACGTAGTAACAGTTTGAAGTTAACCAAAGAGTTCTCACAGATATTCAGCATTTTAGCTTTTCGCAAAGAGTTGTTAATGAGTGGAATGGTTTGCAGAATGTGTGGTTAGTTCCAATTCTATTCACAATTTCAAAGTCAACATTGATACATTCTTTACTAAGTCTGGTCATATGTGTATTTTTTTCGGTTGGCGTTCATGTTCTCTTGAAGGATTTTTGCCAACTTATTCCGATTCCGATTCAGATATTTCTGTATTTTTCTTTTGTGGTCGTGCATGGTGGTGGTGTTAGCTTGAGCTTTCCATGCGGTGATTAACCCTTCTTAGCCCGTCATCATGTTAAACTACCTGAGCTACTGTATAACAAATCAGCATAGGATTCCTCATATTCCAAATCATCTATAAAACAAGTTTGCTGTATTTTTAATCTTCTCAAAATGAAATTGCTGTAATTTTCATCTTTTCAAAATAAATTTGCTGTATTTATAACAATTAAATATCTACATGAGCATTACTTGTGATGCAACACTTGATATCGAAATTTAACAAAATCAAACACGATTAGGATCATGTATCTCTCAAAAATTGTTTCCATTTACAAGTCAAACAGTATTGTCCCCCACTCCTGGCCCAAAGAAAGCTCAGATACTAAATGTTTGTTTGTTTGATGAGGACTTAACTGCACCACGACAGCGAGGGTCAAATTGTGCCTGAGAGGTTAGATCATTCCAGAGGTAGAAAAGAAAGAAAACAGGGGGAGATTGAGAGAAACACGGGGACTAAAAGCCAGAAAGCTGGGATTGAAAAAGGTGCATGAGTGAAAAAAAAAAAAAGTAGAGAGAGGGGTTGTAGAGGGAAGCATGATTAAGGAAGGAGATAATTCTATCTGGAGGGTTTTTCTGGAAGAGGTCGGCTATTGAGTTGTGGGGAGCGAGGGAAGCTCTGGGAAGGTTGTACAGGGGGCAAGCAAGGAGAATGTGATGGACTGTGAGGGTGCAATGGCAATTGTTGCAGAGGGGTTGGGGGGAGCCAATACGGAGGTGGGAGTACTAAATGTAAGAACGTATGATTAAAACAACTCTATCATGCAAGGTTTACTTACCTGTATCAGAAACTTTCCAATCCCACATTTCCTGTATTTCTTTCTCACACAAAGCAGATCAATCTGGGTAACCTTTTCACCAGGGCACCTGAAAATGAACCAATCAGATGAGGGTTGCAAAAACTCTTTAAATTCTGGGACCATAGAAAGTCTTTAAAAAAAATTATGCGAGCAAACCGCAACAACAATAGCAAAACAAAATGACTTTACTCCTTTTCTTTCCGTTTCTTTTCATTCTCTTTTACTTTCTGGAGGCCTGCAAAAATTCTGGGATAATTGGTGCCATGGTTCATTATGTTTTTCATCCCTCATTAGATTTTTTTTTCTTTTAGTAATTATTTTCTCTTTCTCCAACTTTCAACCAAGAAAAGTTACCATAACAAAATAGGATACATGATATAAACATAATAAGAAATACAAATAAAATTTGTTCTTGTGTAGAAGCCTTTAAGCAGCAACAGGAAAAGGAGATTTTTCTAAAAGATAGGCAGCAAAATAATAACTAATAAACAAGGGAAAAAAAGGTATAGCAGCTTGAAATTATAGTACTTGCATGTGGAGATGATCAATTAACTGTTTAACATCAAACTCAACCAATCACATTTCCACCTTCATGTTTTGCAGTTTGTTTGTTGATGTTTAACAGCACCGCAACAGTCAGAGTCAAATGTGCCAAGAGGGTGTTAATAAATTATGGTGTAACAGTTAGGGCAGAGAGGAGATGAAGGATTGTGAGGAGGAAAATAGGGTGAATTTGGGAGAAAAATTAAAGTGAAAAGAGAGGGGTGTATAAGGTTAGGTGTAGAAGGGAATAGAAAGGAAGATTAGATATGGTGGAATGGGTTGTTGTTGCGGAGGAAGTTGATAATGTTGGAGGAAGGATTGTTTTTGAATAGATCCCAGATTGAGGTGGGTGAGGAGAGAACAGACCTGGAATTCAGGTATAGGGGACAGGTTAAGAGGATATGCTTGATGGAGAGTTTTGTGTTGCAGGTGGGGCAGAGAGAGGCAAGGGAGCTGGGGTGGGTGAAAGAGGAGTGACCGTGGCGGATGCGGGTGACAACGACATCATGTTTTACAGATAAATGAACCAATCAGATTATTAGCTTTGTTACATTCTTGAAGAAAATGCCTATCATTGCACTTATTAAGTGTCTGATATTTTAGTCTTTTTAGACAAGCTAAAAATAATATTTTATTAATTTTATGAACAGAATACATAGACAACACTCACACATTGGCTTTCTCCCATGTTATACAATGCGACAAGTCTAGATTCTATGCCGATTGAAGCTTTTACGTCTTCTCCCTTTTCTAGTGCTTGCCTCCTCATTTCTCTTCTTTCCCAAACCATCTTGAGAAACTCGTCCACACCAGCGCAAAAATCCTCATCTTCTTCATCACTGAACGAGGGTGAAAATATAAAAAAAGTAGATGATAAAACCTATTTTACCATTGTCTCAGTTTTTCACGGATCAAAATGTTATGAAATGTATCTTCCTGTGGAGACCTCTTTAATACTGTAAACTGTTATAAATATTGCAACCAAAGAATAACACACCTACAACTCCACTTAACTTTCAAATCCAATATTAGCACTTCCATATTATCAAAACTTGCAAGATAAACCACAATATCATCATAATTCCAATCCAAGTACTCCTTATTTGTCTCACACCCACACCTGCACCTGGAGAAAAAATACCACTTGCAACCTCAAAATTATTCACCCAAGACGGATAAATACAAATATTCCTTTTTCACTTCAGTTATCGCAGCCTGGAAGAACCTACCAAATTATGTTGTTAATGCTCCTAGCCTTAGCAACTTAACAAAATGGAGTGGGTGAACTGTGGCAGATCTGGCTGCTGCAGCATGGAGATGTGTCAGACTCAATCCACACCTGCACCATCCTCCAATGATCTTATGTTTGTTTGATGACCTCTGGCTTAACGGCACCATGACAACAAGGGTCAAATTGTGCCTGAGAGGTTAGATCATTCTAGAGATATGTTTGTTTGATGAGGGCTTAACGGCACCACGACAACGAGGGTCAAATTGTGCCTGAGAGGTTAGATCATTCTAGAGCTATGTTTGTTTGTTTAATGAGGGATTAACGGCACCATGGCAACGAGGGTCACATTGTGTCTGAGAGGTTAGATCATCCTAGAGGTTTGTTTGTTTGTTTGATGAGGGCTTAACGGCACCATGACAACAAGGGTCACATTGTGCCTGAGAGGTTAGATCATCCTAGAGGTTTGTTTGTTTGTTTGATGAGGGCTTAATGGCACCATGACAACGAAGGTCAAATTGTGCCTGAGAGGTTAGATCATTCTAGAGGTTTGTTTGTTTAATGAGGGCTTAACGGCACCACGACAGCGAGGGTCAAATTGTGCTTGAGAGGTTAGATCATTCTAGAGCTATGTTTGTTTGTTTGATGCGGGCTTAACGGTACCACGACAACGAGGGTTAAATTGTGCCTGAGAGGTTAGATCATTCTAGAGCTATGTTTGTTTGTTTAATGAGGGATTAACGGCACCACGACAACGGGGGTCAAATTGTGCCTGAGAGGTTAGATCATTCTAAAAGTTGTTTGTTTGTTTGATGAGGGCTTCACGGCACCACGACAACGAGGGTCAAATTGTGCCTGAGAGCTCAGATCATTTTAGAGGTTTGTTTGTTTGATCAGGGCTTAATGGTACCATGACAACGAGGGTCAAATTGTGCCTGAGAGGTTAGATCATTTTAGAGGTTTGTTTGTTTGATGAGGGCTTAACGGCACAACGACATCGAGGGTCAAATTGTGCCTGAGAGGTTAGATCATTCTAGAGGTAGGAAGGAAAGAAAACAGAGGGATATTGAGAGAAATACGAGAACTAAAAGTCAGAAAGCTGGGATCGAGAGAGGAGGTGCATGAGTGAAGAAAAAAAAAGTAGAGAGAGGGGGTTTTGGCGATGAATTTGAGCAACTTCAAAAACATTTTCACATGAACTAATTTTTTCTTGCCCTCTACAACTCCCACTTTTCAGGAAGTTTCCCCCCTTTGGTTTTAAATTCTACTCCCTTGCAAGTTGGTATTCAGTTACACCATCCTAGGTGGTTCTTCAAACACTAGAAAAATTGAAATCAAAAACCTGTACAGTCTAGATATTCTTTACAGTATACGCACATGAAATAAAAATGCAATTGTAGTTAAATATACAGAATTAGAATTGTCAATCAAAGTCCATAAGCTAATTTACAATAATTACATTTCTGTGGGTTAACAAATATTTAAAGGAACTACATTCTTTCGCTGGTCTGTAAATTTGATTGACTTTCAATCAATTGCAAAAACGTTTAAAATATTGATGATTTATATCCAGAAATGAAACCAGATTTGCTTTCTAATCCCTTCTACACTTTCTATAACCCTAGGAAATTCATATTTAAAAGAAAACAAGGAATATTTTTAGTCTATCATTATTGGAAAAACAAACATTGTTTTTGCAGCTTTAACCACGGATAAATTGCATCTTGAAAAAGCGATCTCTTGTTTATCTGTTTCTAAAATGTAAACGGAACAGGATAAGATTATCTCTCACATTTGTTGACAAGTTCAACCTTACTTCTGATATCCTAGAACTAACAAAAGGAACTAGATCTACATGGAATATACAAACAATATCCTTCAAAATAGCTGCAGTATGAATATCTAAATGAAAAACAACAAATGTTTCCATTGTTATGCTTTCCAAGTTTATGGCTGCAAATCTTGGCGGGTGCTTGAAATCTATCTAAGAACAGATACTGGAGACTACTGATTCAAGATCAAGTTGCCTTTACAAGATTCTGGACATCAAATAGAATGATTTCATTTTAGAGTAAAGTGTAATCATGCAATCTCCAGAAAGCACTTAAGCTGGTGGGCCACACTTCTAGGCTCCCACCTTCCACTCTTGTAAACTAAGTGTGGCAGCGGGTACCATAGGGAAGGAATCAAGACGAGGTAGGTAATTTGGATATTTTACATCCGTATCTGAACAGCTAAGGTTATACAGAGATGTCTATGTCCGTTTGATAAACCAGTTATGAAGCACTGCATGAGTGAAGACCCACCGGGGAAAAAATCCAGGACCTCTACGGTAGCAGCTTATGCTATGTTTATTATGTTAGGAGAGGGCATATCGATATGAACTGGCTTCAGACAATCCAGCCTGGCGTGCAGAGGGTCAACAGAAGCTGGAATGACATCAGGTCACTGTGGGCTGAAAGATCCCACTGGAGAGTGTTGCACCAGACAATACGGGAACTTCTACGTTAAACTAAGTAAACTTAACATATTATATCTTACATTAAGAGTTTAAGACACAGCATGAATAATACCTGTCAGATTCCTCCTCACTCTCTGAATCACTATAGACACCTGCAAACTTTCTGGGGGGACTCTCCTCTGCGATGGAATCTTTTGCTTGGATCTCTTCCTCTCTTTCATTCTCAGGATCAGAATTACGATCCTCGCTCACATCACAACTCTTCCCAATTGAGGAGATTTCATTTAATTTATTCACACAAACATATCCTTCAGGCACAACACCTTCAACAGATGAGAGAGCATTTGAGTTGGATGCATTTTCTTTTGTTCTGTTTGATGTTTTATTTGCACAAGATGTATTTTCATTTTCAGATAGAGATCTGTAGGTTGGTTCTGTGGTTCTGCTCTCTAATAACGAGCTCAGAGGGTTTGCTTCGGAAACTGGAAAATCCCCTCCTGCAAAACTGGTCTGTTGCTCTGTTTCTTCTTTACCCTGAACTGTTTGTGTAATTAAGTTCGTACTGTGAAGTTCAGGGTCAAGGGTGAAACTTGGGTCATGAGAAAAGGGGAAAGTCTCTGTCGAGGAATGTAAGTTGTTACCGTTCAAATTTCCATATGACTCATCTGTAAGCGAGAAGTATGACTGTTCTTCGTGGCAATATTTCCCAGAATCCACAACAAAATCTTTCTGCACATCTAAAAAAGGGGAGAATGAGTGCAAAATAAATTTATATTTCAACGTGTAGAAAGTAGATGCCAATCTGACGTCCATATCTAGTATAGCAGTGACCTGATTTTCAACCACCACTGACGTTACCCACCTTTATAGCAAAGTTTGACAAACTTTTTAAGATTACTAATTGTTAATTAAGCACCATTTCCACTAATACTGTAAGATGTTTCATACTTTAATTGTGCAGTTTAGAATAACAATTTATTGAAGTTTATTTCGACCAGAACCGATGGTCGGACATTTTACGTTTTGCTGGTACACCTGCTGGGTATTTAGCATATTTAACACACAGTGGTTGAAATTCGGGTTAGCCACCGACAACTCAACAAAGTGACACCACAGATCTCAAATTGATCATCGTACATTGTTTCAGAGGATTGGAAAATAAGTTGGAACACTGATTGGTCAATACTGTGTTTTCATTTCGAAAAAAAAAGCAAATTTGTTTCTTAAAGGATCAGTTCTGTGGTCAAGCAAGTCCATCTTATATAAAAGAGGACTTCAAGGAAACAAAATGGTGAAGAAGTCATTCAAAAATCTTACCCGTTAAGGAGATATTAAAGTTTGGTATCATTTGTGTAAAAACGACTAAAACAGACTAGCTGTGATGTCACAGCCTCAGATTCCTCAAAGTCTTTATTCATTCTATCATATTTTTTTCTTCGATTTTGTGGCTCTTAAACCATTGGATATGCCAGGAAAGTAGTAAAACAGAATCTTGCAAGGATAATTATAATTTACAACCTGAAGAAAGTTTGAAGGAAAATAATTGCAATAGGAAGTTAAATATATTTTCTTTAAGATACATTAACAATTGTTCCGAATATGAGGACCTTCCATAATAGATTTACTACACCATTTCTACGAAGATATGACAGAGCTTTAAACTTGAATATCTCCAATAATGGAATAAGATTCTTAAACGGTTTCTTCATCATTTTGTTTCTTATGAAGTCTTCTTTCATATAAGATGGACATGCTTGACCACTGAACTAATCCTTTAAATGTTTGAAATTTAGACCTGCCATGCTTCTGCATACACATGATATGACAATTGATATACTGATCTATGATGCTTTACCTTGTATATCTCGAATTAACATCATCGTGCGAGCCCATTTTCCACAAACTGTAGAATACAGAACCTCCGGGGTAATGTCTGGCAGACACGTATCATACAAAGCAATGACGGCATGAAGCAAGTCTTTGTTGGATACCTGAAAGATGGCCATGTGAAAGATACAACATTATACACTTTTTAAAGTAAGCCATTTATACACTTTGTAAAGTAAGCCATTTATACACTTTGTAAAGTAAGCCATTTATACACTTCGTAAAGTAAACCACTTATACACTTTGTAAAATAAGCCATTTATACATGATGTGTCCTTCTCCTTAAAAATTTGTTCCAGCAAATCATAACCACAAACTTACTGTAGCAAATAGTGAGACCACTTTATCTTGATTAAAATAACCACACAATAAGGACTTCATCCATTGCTAATATGATATTCAGCATCAACTTCCACAACAACTAAGGTTTTTAGAATAAAGAAAATAAAGAGGACAAATCTGACCCGACCTGCTTATTTATCAGATCGGGTCTGACTGTTTGAAACTGTAAGGAGCAGAACAACTAATGACGCTTTGAAAAGTAAGCAATTTATACACTCTTTAAAGTAAGCCATTTATACACTTTGTAAAATAAGCCACTTATACACTTTGTAAAGTAAGCCATTTATACACTTTGTAAAGTAAGCCATTTATACACTTTGTAAAGTAAGCCATTTATACACTTTGTAAAGTAAGCCATTTAGCAGCAAATTTAGTAATATGGAAGAAAATGGCCGCTGTCGACTTTAAAGACCCAAAATGTTTGAGAAATTATCGCAACTTTCTAGTGTTCATTTCGTTATATATTCTTGATTATAAGACTAAAGTTTGCAATATTCTAAGGCAATTAAAGATACTTCATTGACAGCCATCGAAAGTAAAGTTTTGGGTTTTTTAGTACTGCTGTCAGTGTAGGATATTGCAATTGCATTGTTCACTCACTAACCCCAAGCAGGGATTTGTTATTTCTAAAATGACAACTCCCAACTCCAAATCCCCTTATAAAGGCTCAGTATGGTTTCTCCAGCTGGAATTGTCAAGTATCATTAGTCAACTGGTCAATGGGAGAGCCTAGTCTTTTGTCAGTTACTTGCAATTTATTTTTTTTAGGTCAAAAAAAAACTATCATTACCATTATTGGTCTTAAAGAAACTTGGTTGTCTAAGAATAATGCTGATCTATTTACTACAAATAATCATAAACACATGTTCAATTGCAGAGATGACATTGCCCGTGGCATTTCTCTATTTACTAAAGATGATATTGGTTTTGGATAAGAGATGATCTTGAGTTTCTTGAAATTCTATTGAATCTCATGTTATTGAATTGAACCAATAAGCCTATATACTTCCTGTAGAAACATCATTCTAGGTAATATTTACCATCCACCCAATGGTGAACCTGATACCTTTCTTAATTACTAAAAGTCACTGAAGTTGTGTACTTACTAGAATTAATTAACCTTTTTGATGACTTCCATATTGATCTTATAAATATCAATAACAAAATATCCTCAGATTCGTATATGTTGTTATCATCGTATGATGTTCTGCCAGTTATTAACAAGCCAACTGCACAAGAATTCTATCAAAAAGTGCAGTTCTTACTGACAATATTTTTACAAATTGTCCGTCAAATTAGAGTGAGTTATTTGTTACTGACATAGGCTTATTTTATAATTTTCCTGTTTTTAATATATTAAATACTACTGCAACGAACCATAATCATGATGATAATAAAATATATGAGCATTTTAAGAAGCTTGGAAAACTTGCGAAGATCTCGAACCACGTTTGCAGAAAATCCGTCAATTTCATAGCAAAGAATAATAAATAAGCAAAAAAATTATTTTGTTGTTATATAGGCATATGAACAAAAAAAATTCTTCCCACGAATTTCCCTCTTTCCCGGAAACATGTTTTTTTTTCCAGCTTTGTATAATATGGATATGCTTAAGGAATTAATGCCCAGTTGAAAATAAAAAAATAGAATATAATTTTAATGTATAATTACCAATGCTTTAAAATACTAAAAAACACCACAAATTCTGGACCCCACGCCATTGCGGGATTCCTGCACATATTATCAAATTCCCTCTCAAAAATAATTGGGGAGGGGGAATTTTCCACAAAAACAAATTGGGCCTTTTTTGTTGTTGTGTTTTTGACTTTTTTTTTGTATTTTGGGCAATTTTGTTTAGTTTTTTCCAAAAAGAAATCCACTCCCCCCTACTTTATTTTTAAAAATCCTCCACCAAAAATTACACAAGGGGGAAATTATCCCCCTCAAATTTTGAACCTTATTGTGAACACTGCCCCCATGCTGTAGGACACAAGTAAGAAATACAGCTACAATCATTATACGTTTGTGGGAAGAAATGTATTGGTACTTCATCCCTGCATGTTAAATAGCACTTAACCCTAAATGATTTTAAACTGGATATTCAAAATACTGACTAGAATAATGTCCTGAATTGTAATGACATCCAAAATGCATACACCCAACTCATTTCTCAGTCGCATTTCACAATATTACAGTGGCTAACAAAAACTTCACACCAATCTTTTCTATTAAAAACAGAAATATTTATATATATTTACATAGCTTAGGCCTAGTAAAAAACAAAACAAACTGTAGTACTTATGTGGTCAACTATAATTTTATCTTAACTTAAAGGTGCAACAAAGAACTTGACATACTTTTTGCCCTTGAAATGTCAATTTTGCGAGAGCTTCCCCCCCTGGACCCCTACCTGGGCTTCACCCCTGGACCCCACCAGGGGCCCTTGAGTGGGCCCTGGATCCCACGCCCACAAGTCGAGCGCTTTGCACTCAAAATGACACCTTTGGTGTCACCTCTACTACACCACTAAATATCTTGTCGATTCAATTAAATTTTCTGCCCCCCCCCCCATCTTCCCTTCCAATATAAAAATCCTGGCTACGCCACTGATTGTACCTAGCATTACAGTATATCCCAGCTCGGTTTGTAGGTCATCTGGTCATTTAACAATAGTGCAAAGAGAAATATCCAATATAACTAACAGTAAAGGATGCTTACTGTAGTTCAGGGGTCAAGCAAGTCCATCTTATATGAAAGAGGACTTCAAAAGAAACAAATTGGTGAAGAAAGCATTCAAAAATCTTATTCAATTAAAAAGATGTTTACGTTTAAACTTCGGTATTATTATTTGTGTAGAAACGACTGAAATCAGAGTAGTTGTGATGTCAAAGCTTCAGATTCCTCAAAGTCTTGATGGATGCTATCATATTTTGTCCTGCAATTTTGTGGCCTAAAGACCATGGGATATCTGAATCTGAATAGGCTAAGTTGGCAAAAATCTTTCTAGAGGGCATGAACGCCAACCGAGCGTAGCAAAAGTATGAGAAAAAATAATAATAATAAATCAATTAGCAAGCTTAGCAAGTTTAGCTTTACACAGTTAAGACTTGGTACATGTACTGTACAATGTCTGATGGTAAAGCATTCCAATCTTTTAGTGTTTGAGGAAAGAAGGAGTATTTATAAACATTCTTTTTAGCATAAGAAACATGGAAATTCATATCATGGTTATTTCTTGTATTGATTCTTGCGTTTGGGATCAGGTTATCATTATCAATGGCGACAGGACTGTTATTGATTTTAAATAGCATTTTTAGATGGGTGGTCCTTCATCTTGTTATTAGCAGGGGCCAATCTAATTTATGAAGCATGCTAGTGACACTGGATTTATTCATAAGAGTAGTCTGCCATACAGAACCTGGCTGCTCTCTGTTGAATTGATATGTCAAAAAGTAAACTGAAAGTAAAAGTAATTAAAAGTAAAAGTAACTGGATCTAGGAAGGGTATTCATAATATACCACCTGAAGAAAGTTTTAGGAAAAATAATTTAAATAGTGAAAAATTAAATAAATTTTCTTTAAAATACATAAAGACAGGAATCTGAGGCTGTGATATCACAACTATTATGATTTCAGTCGTTTGTACACAAATACATGTAATACCATACTTAAAACTTCAATATCTCCTTAACGGAATAAGATTTTGAAATGCTTTCGTCACCATTGTGTTTCTTTTAAAGTCCTCTTTCATATAAGATGGACATACTTGACCACTGAACTAATCCTTTAAGCTTTTATCTAATACGGCTATTACAAGAAATAATCATGATCTTAATTTCCAGGTCCCCTATGCTAAAAAGAATGTATATGAACACTCTTTCTTCCCTCACACACTAAAGGATTGGAATGCTTTACCGCCAGACATTGTACATGCACCAAGTCTCAATTGTTTCAAAGCTAAGCTTACTAACACTTGTATTCCTAACTTTTTTTTTTTACTCATACTTGTTACGCTCGGTTGGCGTTCATGTCCTCTTGAAGGATTTTTGCCGACTTAACCGATTTAGATACTTTCCGACAAGAGCAGAAAAAAGTGAAAGTCGCTCCTTTTTTGTTAATACTTTCTAAGTTGCACTTGGTAAACTTTTTGTTGTCTTTACAAGCATACCAAAAATTAAAAAACGGTTGTTTCCGCCATAAAAACCGTGACTTTTTTTTTTTATTATGGCGGAAACACCGTTTTTCTATGGCGGAGACATCGCATGAAGGAAACAACGCATGGCGGAAACGAACGTCCCCCTCCTATGTTACCCGTTTATTAGGCTCCGATGTCAAATAAAATAAAAAGTGATGCAGGCTACGTCGGAGTTGTAGAAACAGTACGTAGGGCCTACTGGGCCTTGAAGTTAAAGAAAACTACTCTTTCACATCCCTCAGAAGAAAATTAATATTTGAAAACTTTACAAATGAGACGTACTCCTCTGATAACTTGGACATTTTTACACTTCAGGCTTGTTAGCAACCGACGAAACTCAATAACAAACGGTGTACATTCAATCTCGGTTTTCAATTCATCAATGCCACGAAGTTCTGAAAATGAAATAGCCTCTGAAATTTCAGCAGATTTAGATTCATTCGTTTCCTCTACTTTCTTGCGCTTTAACTTTTTGGAATGAGTAAAATTTACAGAATGTTCCCTGTAACATATTTGATTGTTGGTTAACATGGAGGCCGCCATATTGGTTTCTTACCTGGCTCGTTCAAGATTGTGAAAATGAATTTGTAACGGTGGTACAGTAGCATTAACAAATTTATTGACACAACTGATACCATTAATTGTTATCAGTGGCGCCGTTACGGGGCATGGAGAAGGAGGGGGAGGGGAGGGGCACGTGCATTGCAGTTTCGGTAAAGCTGAACAAACGCCTGCAAGTAAACCTTGGTTTGACAATCATTGTCAAATGAGACGTGCAGATAATGCTGAGTTTTGTTCGTGACCTTCATGGCCGTCCGAGCACCTCCACCGCCTCCCCCTCCATTGGCCGGATACCGATCTTAGAAGGGCAGCCTGATGTCGGATGTTCTTGTATCCTGGTATCAGAGTATATCTCAGTCATTTCCGACTCACAACTCGATATTCAAATCATACCCTGCCGACCGCCGACTGGGCACACGATGCTAAACAACATCATACTCAGTTGGGCACTAAATCGGGCAAATGTCGGAGATACATCTCAATCATGCCCGAATCGTTATATCAGAATCATATGTCCTCCCGACTTGGCATCGTGCTGAGAACATCATACTTGGCTAGTTAGTCGGGCAGAGATTTAAAATATTGGATGACTGGATGTTCTGTTTAAATTAGAGATACATGTCAATCCTGGAATCGTCCAGATATTAGAATGATGCACGCGACTCAGTATAATGCTGACTGGACTCGGGTTGGGCAATTGCAGGAGACGTAGGCCTATATATGAAAGATATCTACTCATAAGTGCACACACGTTTAAAATCAAGAGCCATGGTGATCATGAGCTACTTTGGGGAAAAAATAAGAAATCTTTAGACCAAGACTTCACCATTGAGCATCACAATTTTGTCCAAATTTTTTCAATTTTCAGGGTAAAATTTCTCGTCTGCTTGTTTAGAAATGGTAATTCAAATGCTTATCAGATTCTAACATTAGAATTTAAAATTGTCTTCTTTTTATCAATCACATTTTGGAACTATGTCTGTTTGTGAAGTTTTTAAGCCATTTTGCACTTTTGGGGCATACAAAAACAAGAAATCTTAAGACCATGTGGCTTCATCTATAAATTCCTGCACAATTTTTTCCGAATTTTCTCAGCTTTCAGGTACATTTCCTCTGCCTGTTTAGAAATTGTGATCCTTATAATGTTTATCTGAGTATACTTTTAACATGAGATTTCAAAATTGTCCTCTTATCATCACTTAAACAGTTAAAGGAAAGGTATCGTTCCATAAATACATTCAGAAGTGAACGTCGCCGTGCTTGCAACATCACTTCCGGTTTTCAATTTCCTTTATCGATTGCGAGAAATCTGCGATGTTATCGATCACACATCCGTAGGACCAAACATAGGGGTCTAACGTATGTTATCGACAACATTACAGATATCTCGCAATCAACTTGATAAGGAAAATTAAAAACCGGAAGTGACGTTACTAACACGGTGACGTTCACTTCTGAATCTATTTATGGGACGATACATTTCCTTTAAAATGTTCTAAACTTGATCAGTTTGTGTTGATTTGGGGACATCAAAATAAGGCAATAAATCTTTAGAACTTCTGGGGCTTCGAATCCTGGACCACTTCCAAGGGGCTAATAAGCGGGCTTCGTCTCCTGGATCCCTATACTCTTGCTTCGTTTCAGGACCCCACAATTCACATTTTGAAACTTTAAATTGATTTTCAGCCATTTTGGGGCATTTAAAACAAGAAATCTTTATACCACGACTTCGTCCATGAACCCCACAATTTTTCCCGAATTTTCTTAATTTCAGGGAAAAATTCTTCTAGTGCCCTAAGCCTTTTTAGCAATCTAGAAATGGTATCCATATGCTTATTCAGTTATATGAGTAGATTTTAACATTGAAATTGTCCTCTTTTCATCACTTACGTTTTGGAACTTTTTGTTGATCACAAATCATTGTTTCGGGTCAAAAACAAGAAATCTTCAGAGCTTCAGGGGCTTCTCCTCTGAAACCCTTCCAAAACTTTGCCCATGACTCAGACTTTTTTGCCAAAATTTCCCCTCTGCCAGTCTGCCAGGCTACTGAAAAATGGTAATTTTTATCCAAGTAGATATTAACATTGGATTTCGAAATCGTATTCTTTTCATCACTTACATTTTGGAAATTTATGTTGATTTTTAACCATTGTGGGGCATCAAAATAAAATAAAACTTCGGAGATTCCGGGACTTTGCCCCTGGACCCAAGCTTCCAAGGCGTCGTCCATGAACCCCACACTTTTGCTCGAATTGTTTTTCAATTTGCAGGAGAAATTTTTCCTCTTCCTGTTTAGAAATGATAATTTTTATTCGAGTAGATTGTAACTTCAGAATTTGAACTTTCTTCTTTTCATCACTTATATTTAGGAAATTTGTGTTGATTTTAAACCATTGTGGGGCATCAAATTTAAGACATCTTCAGAGATTCCGAGACTTCGCCCCAGGACCCAAGCTTCCAAGGCTTCAGGAAAAATTTTCCTTTGCCTATTTTGAAATGGTAACCCAAATTATACTTATCTGAGTATATTT